>JAHLJS010000007.1:32092131-32169580 GCA_038502445.1 Eremochloa ophiuroides | reverse complement strand
CCCCGAAGCCCTCGCGGTCAGCCCCGCCGCTGGGTCAGGGGGCAGGAACCTCTCGCTCCGCACCTCAAACCCCGGGAGCTAGAGCAGCTCCGGGAGCTTGAGGCACGGATGGACGAGGACCGCTTGCGCCTCACCCAGCTGCGAGCTACGCTGGAGCTTGGCGAGCGGCAAACCGATGGAGGAGCAGCTCGGCGTCGAGCCCGAGATGTCCAGGCCCGAATCATCGCTGACGACAGGGCCGAGACACCAGGGGTCGCCCCCCGAGCAAGCCGAAAGCTCGCGGAAGCAGCCATGCTACTCCGAAGCATACCTGAGCCCTCCTCCGAGGAGGCGCGACAGCTCAGGAATCAGCTCAAAGACCTCCTGGAGGATGCCGCCGTCCTCCAGGCGGAAAGTTCAGCGTCGCGACACCATGGCGCCGAAAGTCACCAGCATGGTGGCATAGCACGTCACCAGCGCGAACCTCGGTTCGACCCGAGGCTCCAAGGGCTCCGCCAGTCCACCAACGGCTTGGCAAGGACGTCAACGTCCGAGCCATCCTACAAGGCCCGCGGTCGGCGAAAGACTGACGGAGCCGCGCGCGGGCTACAGCGTCCATCGGGGCGGGCGCTACGACTCGGATGAGGATCGTGAACCCTCACCCGAGCCCTCGGGACCACGCGTCTTCAGCGAGGCCATCCAAAGGGCCAAGTTCCCGTCCCGATTCCGACAACCAACCAACATAGCCAAGTACTCGGGGGAAACTAACCCCGAACTCTGGTTAGCGGACTACCGCCTTGCGTGCCAACTTGGCGGCGCGCAGGATGACCTCATCATCATCCGCAACCTCCCCCTGTTCCTCGCCGATTCCACAAGAGCTTGGCTGGAACACCTTCCCCCACGAAAGATCTTCGACTGGAGCGATCTGGTCAAGATATTCGTAGGAGGAAACTTCCAGGGCACGTACGTACGCCCTGGTAACTCCTGGGACCTCCGCAGCTGCAAGCAGAAACCCGGGCGAGTCCCTCCGGGACTACATCCGGCGCTTCTCCAAACAGTACAACGAGCTGCCCCAGGTCGCCGACTCCGATGTCGTCGGAGCGTTTGCCGCAGGAACCTCCTGCAAAGAGCTCGTTCATGAGCTCGGACGCCGGACACCCACCAGTGTCTCTGAACTCATGAAGATCGCTACCAGCTTCGCCTCAGGGGATGAGGCGGTAGGAGCCCTCTTCTCCGACCCCAAGGGCAAACGGAAGGAGGAGGCCCCCGAGGGCACCTCTTCCCGAGGACCGAACAACAAGAAGAAGAAGGGGAAGGGAAAGGCCCCACTCCGCGATGACTCCCTCGTGGCGGCACCGAAACCCAAGAGGGAACGACCCCCTCGAGGCCGCTTTGACGACATGCTCAGCAAGCCGTGCCCTTATCACCAGGGTCCAGTACATCACACACTCGCACAGTGTGTGATGCTCAAGAAGCACTACAGCCGGCAGCCGTTCAAGGACGACGCCGGCAAGAATCCCGCCAGGGATCAGGAGGACGAGGGCGGGAAGGACGATGAGTTCCCGCCCATCGACAAATGCCTCATGATCTTCGGGGGGCCCGGGACCGCCCCTACGCCGCGGGCAGCGAAAGCGCGAGCGCAGGGAGGTCTACTCCGCCGGACCAGCGGACACCATGCTTCCTTGACTGGTCCCACGACGCTATCACCTTCAGCCGGGACGACCACCCGGACTACGTCCCATCGCCGGGACGCTACCCACTTGTTGTCGACCCCGTCGTCGGCAACACGAGGCTCTCCAAAGTCCTCATGGACGGAGGCAGCGGCCTCAACATTCTCTACGCTGAGACCCTCGACTTAATGGGGATCAGTCGCTCGCTCCTCCGGGCCACGACGTCCCCATTCCACGGGATAGTGCCCGGAAAGAGCGTGCAACCCCTCGGGCAGATCGATCTGCCCGTCTACTTCGGGACTCCTGACAACTTCAGGAAGGAGCCCCTGACATTTGAAAGTGGTAGGCTTCCACGGCACCTACCACGCCATCCTCGGGAGGCCATGTTACGCCAAGTTCATGGCAGTTCCGAACTACGCCTATCTCAAGCTCAAGATGCCAGGGCCAAAAGGGGTGATTACCATCAGCGCCTCCTACCATCACGCGTACCAGTGCGACGTCGAGTGCTGCGAGTACGCCGGCGCGTTGGTGGAGTCAGAAGCCCTCATGACCGACCTCGACAGGTTAGAAAAAGAGGTCCCCGACCCCAAGAAGGCCACGGGCACCTTTAAGTCCGCTGAGGGGGTGAAGGATGTCCTCCTCGACCCGAACTCCCCCAACGGCAGGGGCGCTGAAGGTCAGCGCCACCCTCGACAAAAAATAGGAGGCAGTGCTCGTCGACTTCCTCCGCAAACACGCCGACATGTTTGCGTGGAGCCCCTCGGATATGCCAGGCATCCCGAGGGAGGTCGCCGAGCACTCCTTAGACATCTAAGCCGGATCCAAGCCGGTGAAACAACGCCTGCGCCGATTCGACGAGGAGAAGCGCCGGGCCATCGGGGAGGAGGTTGCAGAAGCTTTTGGCGGCTGGATTCATCAAGGAGGTCTTCCATCCACAATGGTTAGCAAATCCTGTTTTGGTTAAAAAGAAAATGGAAAATGGAGAATGTGCGTCGATTACACTAGTTTAAATAAAGCTTGTCCTAAGTATCCATTTCCATTACCTCGCATTGACCAAATAGTAGATTCTACTGCTGGCTGTGAGCGGCTTTGCTTTCTTGATGCTTATTCCGGTTACCATCAGATCCGAATGAAAGAGTCCGACGAATTAGCGACCTCTTTCATCACTCCTTTCGGCACATATTGTTACGTAACCATGCCATTTGGCCTCAAAAACGCGGGCGCAACTTACCAGCGTTGCATGCTCAAAGTTTTTGGGGACCTCATCGGGCGAACCGTTGAGGCTTACGTAGACGATATAGTGATAAAATCCAGGAAGGCGAGTGACTTAGTAGCCGACCTAGAAAAGGCATTCGACTGCCTTAAAAAGAAAAACATAAAGCTAAACCCCGAGAAGTGCGTTTTCGGGGTCCCACGGGGCATGCTCCTCGGGTTCATTGTTTCCGAGCGTGGCATCGAAGCCAACCCGGAAAAGATATCGGCCATCACACAGATGGGTCCGATCCGAAACCCGAAATGCGTGCAGAAGCTTATGGGGTGTCTCGCGGCCTTGAGTCGATTCATCTCAAGGCTCGGCGAAAAGGGCCTTCCCTTGTATCGGTTGCTTAAGAAAAACGAACGCTTTACCTGGACCACCGAGGCCCAGGAAGCCCTCGAAAGGCTTAAGGCTCTACTTTCAAAAGCGCCGGTTCTTGTGCCTCCTACGAAGGAGGAAAATTTCTTACTATATGTCGCGGCTACCAACCAGGTTGTGAGTGCAGCGATCGTCGTAGAGCGGCAAGAAGAAGGACACGCCTTACCGGTACAGCGACCGGTCTACTTCATCAGTGAAGTCTTGTCAGAGACCAAGACACGCTACCCTCAGATCCAGAAGCTAGTGTACGCGATCGTCCTTGCCCGACGCAAGTTGCGGCACTACTTCGAATCCCACCCCGTGACCGTGGTGTCGTCCTTCCCCCTCGGGGAGGTGATCCAAAATCGGGAAACGACGGGGAGGATCGCCAAGTGGGCCATCGAGCTCATGGGTGACGGCATCACCTACGCGCCACGCAAAGCCATCAAGTCCCAGGTACTTGCGGACTTCGTGGCAGAGTGGACCGAGACACAACTACCGCCACTCCCGACCCAAGAGGAATATTGGGTCATGAACTTCGACGGGTCGATGATGAAGACTGGTGCTGGCGCAGGCATCGTCTTCATCTCACCCCTCGGGGTCCGGCTCAAGTACCTACTACGGCTACACTTCACGGCTTCCAACAACGTGGCCGAATATGAGGCTCTGGTCAACGGTCTCCACATCGCCATCGAGCTCGGGATCCGACGCCTCGAGGTCCGAGGCGACTCCCAGCTCGTCGTGGATCAGGTCATGAAGGAGTCGACGTGCCAGAACCCCAGAATGGCCGCCTACTGCACGCTGGTGCGGTTGCTCGAGGAAAAATTCGACGGCCTCGAGCTCAACCACATTGCGCGTCGGTACAACGAGGAGGCCGATGAGTTGGCAAAAATTGCAGCCGAAAGGGCCACGGTCCCGACGGGCGTATTCGCCAATGACCTCCACAAGCCCTCGATCAATGCCGATCCCTCGGGGGCTGTCGACCCTTCCGACAAAGGGGAGTCACCCGAGGTCATGGGTAAGGACGGCGACGAAGCCGAGGCAATGGAGATTGAAGCCGAGATGGACGACGACGAACCAGACTGGCGCGAGCCGCTGGTCAGCTAGCTAGTCCGAGGCATTTTGCCCCCGGACAAGACCAGAGCACGACGACTGGCTCGCAAAGCCAAGTCTTTCGCCATGATCGATGGTAGCCTCTACCGGCGGAGTCCCTCTGGCGTGCTTCAGCGCTGTATCCCTTTCAGTCAGGGCAAACGCCTGCTCGAAGAGATACACGCCGGGGCCTGCGGTCACCACGCAGCGCCGAGAACCTTGGTCGGTAACGCCTTTCAACAAGGCTTCTACTGGCCAACCGCCGTGGCCGATGCTACTGAGGTGGTACGCTCCTGCGAAGGGTGCCAGTACTATGCTCGGCAGACTCACTTACCGGCTCAAGCCCTCTAGACGATCCCGCTCACTTGGCCGTTCGCTGTTTGGGGACTAGACCTTGTCGGGCCCCTCCAGAAGGCACCCGGGGGCTTCACCCACTTGCTTGTCGCCATCGACAAGTTCTCCAAGTGGATCGAGGCTCGGCCGATCACCCAAATCAGCTCGGCTCAAGCGGTGTTGTTCTTCACCGACATCGTCCACCGGTTCGGCATCCCGAACTCCATTATCACGGACAACGGCACGCAGTTCACCGGAAAGAAATTTCTGGCTTTCTGCGATGAGTACCACATACGAGTGGACTGGGCAGCCGTCGCCCACCCGAGGACGAACGGCCAGGTAGAACGCGCCAATGGCATGGTTCTCCAAGGCCTTAAGCCAAGGATATTCAACCGATTGAATAAATTCGGCAAAAGGTGGCTGACGGAGCTTCCGGCAGTAATATGGAGTCTAAGGACTACGCCAAGTCGAGCCACGGGCTTCACGCCCTTTTTCATGGTATACGGTGCAGAGGCCGTCCTCCCTACGGACCTGGAATACGGCGCCCCGAGAGTCCGAGCCTACGATGAACAAGGCAATCAAACTTCTCGGGAAGACGCGCTGGACCAAGCCGACGAAGCTCGGGACGTGGCCCTGCTACACTCGGCCAAATACTTGCAATCCCTACGCAAGTACCATGCTCGGCGCGTCCGAGGTCGAACCTTCAGCGTAGGCGACCTGGTGCTACGGCTCAGGCAGGACAACAAAGGGCGCCACAAGCTCACTCCGCCGTGGGAAGGACCATTCATCGTCGCCGAGGTACAACGCCCCGGCACATACAAGCTCGCGAACGAGAACGGCGAGGTCTACAACAACGCTTGGAACATCGAACAGCTACGTCGCTTCTATCCTTAAGATTCCATGCATTGTACTATTTTGAAAATCTTGAAATCGATGAAAAGACCCGACTTCTGCTCTTTTTAACATGATTTTAGATTTTCAATCCGAGCCTACACTCGGAAGTGAAATGAACCTTTATTTCACCACGCATTAAAAGCGAGGCCCGGCCTATCCTACGGAAAGGCCGACCCTCCCTCGGGGGCTAGGACGGGGGGAACCCCCGAACTATCCCGAGATTAAACAATTTTGGAAACGCAAAAATTTCAAAACTTGTCGAATTCGTTTCTCCCTAAAACACGCTTCCTTCCGGAAATCAAGCATGAACTTATAGAATTCGAAGAATGAGGGAAGCCCCAGAAGACAGAGTCGGTCGAGTCAGAGACCGCTTATGCCCCAGGGCCACAGCATCTTCCCTCGCCACTCCGTGTTCGAAAGCTAACCCGCACTCGAAAGAAAACCTATAAGATCTACGCTCGGCCAAGGGAGGAAGCTCGGGAGGAAACACCTAAGCTTCTTTTCTAAAGGATTCTTTCTGCCAAAGCTCTTAGGACGTCGGCTGCGTCTATGCCACTAAAGCTACGACACCCGAAAAGCGTCCCCCGAGGCTCGATGGCCCGGGCGCAGGATCGGCAAGAAAAAATGCCTAAGGAAAAAAGCACGAAACAAAGCGAAACAAACATTCAGCAAATATTTACATAAATGTTAAGGCCACGAAGGGCCATATTATTTGTTTCCTTTCAAACCACTCCCGAAAGGTTACTTTTTACAAGGGCACTATGGCCCGCTTCTTCTTCACGGCAGGTTCAGAGGAGGGAGCTCGACCTCGGCTTGGAAGAGACCCGCCATCACCGCGCACGCAAACCGCCTCGACTGAGCCGAACCGTCGCGTCCGTCAGGCTTCGCGCCTCAAAAGGTGAGCCAAATCATTACAACCGCGCGCTTCGATTCCACCTACGTTTTCTCAACGAAGAAACCCCGGGCTCGGGCGCCCGTTACGTTCCCAGGGGATCGAAGACTGGCCCTCCGAGGCTCGAACAGTCGCCCCAGGGAAATCGAGTTAGGGACAGCTAGTGGATGGGTCACGAAAACGGCCAGTATCCCGACGCCCGGAACGTCACAAGGGACATCCCATGCTGTGTCCAAGTTCCAGTAGTGAGTCGGTTACGTGGAATCCCTCCGTGGGAGGCATCATGCCCTCGGGACCCGTCGAAGGGACCCGACATCCACTAACTGACCCTCGGGAAATAATTGGAGTGTGCTCAGGCCACTAGCCGACCCTTAACGAATAGGGCACGGACCTCCACTTGGACCAACCCGTTTGTAGCTCACCGGAAATGCCGACTCGTGCCCCAGCGGGGAAGTCGAGCAGGACCAAACCTTCCTCTTCCCAAAGAAAGAGCGTGAAGGTCGAATTAAAAAAAGACAGGGAGGAACCCGATCGATCTCCGATACGAAAACGGAGGCTCGGAAACTTGCCCTGCACCTTGAAAAGACCACCGAACGATCTCCCAACACGGTGGGAGGCTCGGGGGCTCCGCTTCCAAGGAAACAACCCACCTAAATAAATCGAAAAACACCCGAGGACTAACAAGCACGATTCTAAGCCTTTGAAGGGATATATCATCCCTCCAAAGCCTCGGGGGCTACACCCGGCGGGTGTGCTCGCGCGCACCCCCCGGAAAAAACAACCCACACTTTATCTTTTTTGACAGGAAGAACCAGCGTGAACCTGTGGAGGAGTGCCTTCACTCCGCCACAGGCTCGGGGGCTACTGTCGGTTACCAAAGTTAGGGGTACCCAACTTCGATGCAAAAAAGCTCATTCCCAACTTGGCCTGGCCCAAGTAAGGCCAGTGGAAGCCCACGAAGGCCGCGTCTACAGAGGCCCACGACATCATTCCACTAATGACAGCCTCCTCGGGAGAGCTCGGGAGAGCGGCGTCCTCGGCGCCCAAGTCTCCGATTCGCCCGAGCCTCCTCGGGAGAGCTCGGGAGAGCGGCGTCCTCGGCGCCCAAGTCTCCGATTCGCCCGAGCCTCCTCGGGAGAGCTCGGGAGGCGGCATCCTCGGCGCCCAAGTCTCCAATTCGCCCGAGCCTCCTCGGGAGAGCTCGGGAGAGCGGCGTCCTCGGCGTCCAAGTCTCCGATTCGCCCGAGCCTCCTCGGGAGAGCTCGGGAGAGCGGCGTCCTCGGCGACCCAAGTCTCCGATTCGCCCGAGCCTCCTCGGGAGAGCTCGGGAGGCGGCGTCCTCGGCGCCCAAGTCTCCGATTCGCCCGAGCCTCCTCGGGAGAGCTCGGGAGGCGGCGTCCTCGGCGCCCAAGTCTCCGATTCGCCCGAGCCTCCTCGGGAGAGCTCGGGAGAGCGGCGTCCTCGGCGCCCAAGTCTCCGATTCGCCCGAGCCTCCTCGGGAGAGCTCGGGAGAGCGGCGTCCTCGGCGACCCAAATCTCCGATTCGCCCGAGCCTCCTCGGGAGAGCTCGGGAGGCGGCGTCCTCGGCGCCCAAGTCTCCGATTCGCCCGAGCCTCCTCAGGAGAGCTCGGGAGAGCGGCGTCCTCGGCGCCCAAGTCTCCGATTCGCCCGAGCCTCCTCGGGAGAGCTCGGGAGAGCGGCGTCCTCGGCGACCCAAATCTCCGATTCGCCCGAGCCTCCTCGGGAGAGCTCGGGAGGCGGCGTCCTCGGCGCCCAAGTCTCCGATTCGCCCGAGCCTCCTCGGGAGAGCTCGGGAGGCGGCGTCCTCGGCGCCCAAGTCTTCGATTCGCCCGAGCCTCCTCGGGAGAGCTCGGGAGAGCGGCGTCTCGTCCTCGGCGCCCAAGTCTCCGATTCGCCCGAGCCTCCTCGGGAGAGCTCGGGAGAGCGGCGTCCTCGGCGACCCAAATCTCCGATTCGCCCGAGCCTCCTCGGGAGAGCTCGGGAGGCGGCGTCCTGGGCGCCCAAGTCTCCGATTCGCCCGAGCCTCCTCTGGAGAGCTCGGGAGAACGGCGTCCTCGGCGCCCAAACCTCCGATTCGCCCGACCCTTCTCGGGAGAGCTCGGGAGGCGGCGTCCTGGGCGCCCAAGTCTCCGATTCGCCCGAGCCTCGCCCGAAGCCTCCTCGGGAGAACTCGGGAGAGCGGCATCCACGGCGCCAAAGTCGGCATCCAAGGCACGGGTGATGTCAGCGGAGCAATCTTGGACCTCAAGAAATCTCTCTGACCACTTTACAAGCACTGTCCCGTCAGGCGAGACTCTCGACGCGACTGTGCTTCGCACGCCCCTGATGGCCATACCACTGTCGGGATTTCCCTGACAGCAGATTTGATGGGCCCACTACGACCGTCCTCCACGGTATGGTCTACGGTGCGCTGCCCCGCTTCGGGAAAGGCGCCCACTGCGCCGTCCACACGAAAGGATGAGCACGCCTTCAGGATCCCGAGCCTCGGGAAACAACGCCCCAAGATTTGATGGGCCCACTACGATCGTCCTCCACGGTGTGGTCCACGGTGCGCCGCCCCGTTTCGGGAAAGACGCCCACTGCGCCGTCCACACGAAAGGACGAGCACGCCTTCAGGATCCCGAGCCTCGGGAAACAGCGCCCCAAGGTGACTCTCCCTCTTGTCACATCGTACGGAAGGATAGCCGGCAGGTGTGAACTCACCAAAGTCGTGCGGACCACGACGGCCATATCCAGAAGACCCAGAGAGCTGACGACAAGACATGGTCAGACGACTGTTTCTACCTTGGAACTCGCGAACCAAGATAGCCATACCCATACCCCGGAGACACGGAGAAAAGGCAGCAGCTAGTCAAACGGGGAACGGCAACTCCTCACTATTTTAATAGGTAGCGTCATAGCCGCCTTTGCCTCTCCCTTGCGGCTATAAAAGGGAGAGCAGAGACCAGCTTTAGAAAGAAGGGACAGGACAGACGACGGAGAACGGACGGAGAAGTTCCAAGTTCTCACCCACAGCAAACGACTTGTAAACATTTAGACACTCACAAGAGACCTGGGAGCTCTTCCCTCTCTCGCCTAGCTTGTAACCCCCTACTACAAGCACCCCGGTGCAAGGCAACACGACTCTCCTCTCCACTGGACGTAGAGCTTGCTCGGCCTGAACCAGTATAATCCCTGTGTTCCCCCTTGCACACCATCCGTAGCCTCAACCGCAAATCACATATTTACTAGCCGGTGTTAGCCTCGCCAAAATTAGCACCGACAACCGGTAAGTTCATTTACTACATTTTTGGTATGGATTTTAGAGTATATTTATCTTGAGATGCTGAGTTATATAATTTCTTTCTCTGTTTAGGTCTTGGTGCCTCAATTAATGTTGCAAAACCACCAAAGGGTTCAACAGTGGCTATTTTTGGTCTAGGAGCCGTTGGTCTTGCAGTAAGTGTTGAAATGATTCGCTTGTTCCATCTTCTATGACCTTTCCATTGCAATAAGAATGTGTGTTGAGTTTGCATCTGATTACCCTGCAGTTATACTCCCTGATCATCTACAAGCTGCAAATGTAGACTGTGCTCATTTGAGCTTTGGTTGTTTTGAATTAGGTGCCTTCTCGATCTTGCTTTCATCAAAGGTCCCTAAAGGCAGTTTGGAGGACGGTTAGGTGCATCTTTCGGATGAATCTCCGTCAGCTAATCAAATAGATGTCAGATGAAAAAATTTTCCTGAAATTTTATGATTCATGTACATATGTGGGGATTTTAAGACGCACTGTTACGTATGTGTTCTGTGATGAAAAGCAAAGGATATAGGATGTTGTGCTCTATGCTACGAAAAGCAATAAGTGATGAAACTACTGGATGAGAAGAATCCTGAAAGATTTGAAACTTATTGTATGTCATGCCTGCTAGATCAATTAAAGAAAAAGAGAAGAGACCAGCTGCTGACACTCAACTGCATGTATAGCGGAAAAAATCTTATTAGTACAGTCAACCAAATATGTGGAGCTGAAATCCAATATGAATTTTGTCTTTTGGATTAAATGTAACTTTAAACTGATATTTAATTTCATAATATTGTTATTTTATATCTATGATCCGTATGTTTTTAGTATAAGTTTAGTTATCCCGTAGCAACGTACGGGCACGCTACCTAGTGATATACATAAATGTGAAGCATGCTTAGGTAAAACAAGCATGAAAGATACTAAAAGGGTAGTAACCGTTATAGGTTCGACTAAAATATGTTCCACCATTTTTTGACTAAAATATTTAAAAGCATCTGAACTAGGAGCATTATTGTTTGGGCAAATTTTTAACCATGAACCAAATTTCTTCTGAAGTAAAATCATTATCCAAAAAGTTTAAGTCTTGAGGCTCTATGAAGTTTGACAGATTGTAGATGTTATGGGACTTACTAATACCAAGTCGTTACTTGTAAACTTCCCACAAAACTCCAGCTTTCTGAAGTTTTGTTGTGATTATGGGTGGCCATTGTCTGGAAATAGCTGGTATTCTCATCTCTAAGAGATTAGGAGACATATTAAGGGGTACCATAAAATTTCTCTATTATATTCCCCTGTTTATTAGGAAGAAAGGTCTGAATACAATCTATAAAAACAAAACTTAAGGAGATGGAGCACTCACCAACCAAATATTTTAATTTTTGTTGGTACATCCAAGTTCCACAACGCCTTCTAGACTTGGTTATTGCCGGTCCCACTGGGAAAACTTGCTCTGCGGTTGTTTCCAAACTTATGAGACCATTGGACGTGGTATGCTGATCTTTCCGAAAGCAAGCCATTTTTGTTATAATGCCAGGCCACCATATCTTTCCTTCCAGCTGTCAACGGAATCTGAAGAATGCGCTAAGAGACGGCATGTAATTAGCTCAACAAATTGGGAGTAATTGTTTCATTGTTCAGGCAGATTATATGATGATTACACCACAGCCCAAAATTAATATTAGTTAGGGGTCGCTAAAAGTGACGATTTAACGTCGCGACCCACTGCTCTTCGCCACAGATGGACTCCACTCACACGCTAAAATTAGAATCCTTCCCACCTAAAACATGAACCCTCATGTCTGAAAAAATAATTGGAGCCTACCATTGCAGCCCGCCAAGTGCAAACCCATTTCCTAGCTGTCAGGATGCAGGTTTTAATGGTTTGATCCATTAACCCATAACCCATTTGTCCTAATTTGGTGTTATTACCCATTGGGTGGACCCACCTGAATTCGGTGTTAAACAGGGTTGGGTTTGCTGGGTAACCCAGTATACCACACCTGTATGCCCGAGTCTTCTAGCCAGGGCTGCGGCCGCCGCCGCCGTCGACTCAACCCCCTCGTTGTCGTCCGTCGCCGCCCCAGTTGTGCGCGTCCGCATCAGGTCCCCTCTACCAGAGCAGCTCACCAGACCCTTCATCAACCGCCCTTCTCCACATCGATCACGCGTCAGCGACAATAGCGTCATGCAGCATCCGCCCCTCTCCGATGCGCCACCCAAACCAATGCTCAACTTGGAGGTGAGTTCTAGTTCTTTTACCTCAGATCTCCCTATATTTGCTTCCAACGAAAAGATGATAGCTAGATAGATTATTAGGGATTTGGAGGAGCGGGGATTGGGATTACGGGGTTGTTCCCTTGTACCAAAGCTAGGAATTTCTTTTCTTATGTGCCTGAGGTACCACAGATCCGTGCGTTTAGGACAAGATTTGATGGTTAAATACACACTGCCAGTTCTTCATTCTGGACTGCTCCGCCATGCTGCTGGTCCATCCGTGCGTTTAGTAGATGTACTAGTCCATCGAACCATGCATTTTGTAGATTGTGGATTGGACCTGTGCAACCAATACAATTTGTTTTTGGGAGATTAATTGCATATGCTTGATATAATATTTCAGCACAGCAGATTTTTTTTTAAATTAAGGAACCTTTTCTCCTCATTCCCATGCACTTGCATGAAAATACCGCGGTCACCAGGTTTCGAACCTGGGGTGGCAAGCGCCAGTCTTTGGCTCGTGCTGCTAGCCACCAGCAGCTGCTGCTCGCTGCTCTTTCAGCACAGCAGATGGCATGCTTTTTTTTAATAATCTTCAGAAGCTGAATGTGAAACTTTCAGTTAAATTCCCGTTCTTTTTTCTGCATGTGTTATATATCTGTAGTTGGCATGTATTTTCTGTTTGAGTAAAATGCACGGGCTGTCCTCTAACTTGTCCTGCTGTGCCACTTATGTCTACGAACTTGCAAACACGAAATCTAGGTCCTTAAACTTGTCCTACTGTGCCACTTACCTCCATAAACTTGCAAATACGAAATCTGGACCCTTAGACTTGTCCCATTATGCCACTTAAGTCCATGAACTTGCAAACACAAAATTAATAGCCTTAAGACCTTCCGTAGTGTGAGCGATGCCTTGTACTAATCACGCATGACAGATCACAGTGATGCTTGATTCAGCTTTTAGGCTGCAGCGTGTAGAAGTGATGCTAGAAAAAATAACGCATTATCTTCTGTCTGCAGTCCCACATCAATAGCAGAGAACTGGTTGCAGTCTCACAGCAACAGTAGAGTAGTAGTTTTTTATTGTTTTGGGTACTGGTGCTTCTACTTTCCTTGCTCCCAGGTTTTTTGGCATCGCTTCAACCACATATCACAGTGTGTGAAGTGAAGCCTGAATGTTCTCTCTCCTCTCTTAGCACCCCTCAAATACAATACTGCCGAAGGCCTAAGTCCCCTGTCTTTTCTTTGCAAGTTCGTAAACCTAAGTGACATAACTAGACAAGTTTAGGGGTCCTGATTTCGCGTTTGTAAGTTCGTGGACCTAAGTGGCACAGCACGACAAGTTTAAGGGCCCAGATTTCGTGTTTGCAAGTTCGTGGATCTAAATGGCACAGCGGGACAAGTTTAAGGGCCGCCCGTGTATTTTACTCTTTCTGTTTTGTTTTGTTCCCAGAAAACTGAATGTGGTTTCTGTATAGTTTAGCTTCTTTAAAACTGATTGTTCTTTTCTTCTTCCAAAAAGTTGGATGGCATGCAGTCTCTGAATGTGATGATTAACAATATGTATATGTCTCAACACTTTTTCCGTAAAACTGAATGTGCTGTAGTTTTACCAGAAAACTGAATATTCTCTCAGCTGCGTGCAACTACATTCAGAGACTGAGAAACTGAACGTCTGGTAAAACTGAAAACTGCGTGCTCACCCAGCCAAAACCCCACCCTGCCCTCAGCGCCGCCAGACCACATGCCGCCGCCCACTTCAATCGAAGGAAAAAAAAAAAGAAAAGAAGCGGCGCCCCGAACCCTGCCACTGCCCTTGGCCGGCAGCCAGCGGCCGACCGCCCTCACCGGTGCCTCGCCGGAGACCTCGGCCCCTCCCGGCGGCGACGTCGGCTCACGGTTCCCCCACGCCTCTCCTCTGCGCAGCTCATCCCCTCCCGGCAGCGACCTCGGTCCCTCCCGGCGGCGACCTTGGCTCGCCTGCTCCCCACCGGTGACCCCAGATCGATGCGCCTTCAGGTACCTCGCCGTTCCCTCAGCCCACCTGAGGCCCCACCCCATCCGAGTTCCTGTCCTCTGCACTGCCGGCCACAGCTAGAGCTCCCCCTGCCTCCCTCTGCCCGGCCAGATCCAACGAAGGGAACTGCTATCTCCCTCTGCATTTGTATTTGAGTTCTTCTTGATTAATTTCACTAGTATCTGCAGAGTAGACCCATTTGTTTTAGGCCATTTACATGATAGATCTAGTTCATCGATATTCTTGCTTTTGCTGACAATGCAGACATATTTTAGTACACTGTACTCTGCAATTTGCTCGACATTTCTGAGCTCATTCATCACCCACATTTTTGGATTAACTATACTGCTACAAGTTAGATTTATGGAATGGTTCTTTTATATGAAAATCTTTCATCCACAGTAGAAATGGTCGTTAAAAGTCGGTCGGCCGTTAAAGATTTATAACGACGCTAGTATCAACGACACATACAAGGGCCATTAAAAAGATATAACGACCGACCGTATGTCATTGAAATGGCTTTTAACGACCCACAGGGTGACGTTAAAGATAGGCTGTGGTATAGTGGATGGTGGTCGAAACAATAAAGGAGGGGGGTTTTCCAGCAACTTCGGCAGCACCAATTTACAATGATTGCTACAATATATGGAGAGATTTTATGGATGTTTCAATTGAACATTGCCATAGGGATGCCAATCAGGTTGCTCATGAAATAGCTAGGAGACATTTCATTATTAAACAATCATGTATCTGGGTCAATGAACCCTCTAGTTTTCTTCTTGAGTTTTTGATGAACAATGTAACTATTCTGATAAATCAATAAAGTTGCCGATGGGCATTCCCTCAAAAGAAAAACTTTTAAGGAATTCCCTCAAAAGAAAAACTTAAGGAGACTAGACATATATGCTTTCGCATACATATTTTACTTATGGTAATCGATTGCAACACTATAATCAGGTGCTGTTGACTTTACATAATCATTTCTGATCTTCTTCAACGTCACTGCCACATCGGTCATAGCCATCCTTTGCTCGGGCGAGTCAGCAGAGCAGACCAAGCCCAACTTGAAAATTTGCACGAGAAAGCCACTCAAAATATTTGTAGAAGCAGAGCCACGGCCATCCAGCAGAAGCTGGTTGTCGACAACATGGACAAGCTCTGCTGGAAACGCCTGCTGTACCCACTGCCTGATGCTTAGCTCTCCCAGAAACATGGCATCCGTGGGTCTCTTCCCAGTGAACAATTCAAGCAGCATGATCCCATAGCTGAACACGTCGCTCTTCCGTGATGCTTTTCCAAGAGATCCATACTCTGACAACAACAGATCGAAATATTAAAAGATTGATAAAACATAGTTCATCTATTAATGATAACTCTAATCATCTTTGATTGGTCATTAGTGCTACCTGGTGCCATGTAACCAATTGTTCCTGGCATGCTTGCAGAGATCATGGCGCTATCATCACCTAGCAGCAACCTTGAAATGCCAAAGTCTGACACATGCGCGGTCATGTCCTCGTCAAAGAGAACGTTGCTGGGTTTTAGGTCACAGTGCAAGACCACCTCGGAGTGCTCATGGTGCAGATACTCCATTGCCACCGCCACGTCCAGCATGATGTCCAGCCTCTCAAGGAGCCCCAGGTGCCTTCTACCTTCAGAGTGCAGGAGCGCCTCTAAGCTACCGTTGGGCATGAACTGAAGAACAAGTGCTCTGAAGTCCAGGTTGGAACATGTATTCAGAACCTTAATCAGATTGCGATGCCGTGCCATTCGAAGCACACCGCACTCGGCGTCAAAGCTTCTCATGGCATATTCCAGATGCGCATGTATAACTTTTATTGCAACCACCACGCCGTTGCTCAGGTGGCCCTTAAAAACTTTCCCAAAGCTTCCAGAGCCCAGCATGTTATCGTCACTGAAATTATCAGTAGCACGAACAAGCTCATGGTAGGAGACTAACTGATGGCTGATCATGTCGACCATCCAAGCAGAAATCTCTTCACGCTTATCGACTTTCTTTCTGAACATAGCGTATAGGAAGCAAACCAGAGCTGCAAATATTATTATGATTATAGTGGGGAGCAAAACTCTCATCTTGTGACCATGACCACTGGTGGTGTGAGATGACTTGGGTGAACATGGTGGAAATCCCAAGCGTGAAGCACCACAGAGCCCTGCGTTCCCCATCAGTGATTGCAGCGTGATGTTTGAGAACACACCACCTTCTGGTATCTGACCGTGTAGTTTATTGTAAGACAGGTTCAAGGTAGTGAGGATGGTAAAATTTGACAAGTATTCTGGGATGGTTCCAGATATACCGTTATGGGATAGGTCCAGATTTTGCAGGCTCGACAGTTTCTGAAAAGATTGTGGAATCGAATTGCCAAATGAATTGTGTGACAGGTTCAAGTAGGCTATCATCTGGAGTTGTCCTATTGAATCTGGGAGGCTACCAACAAAGTTGTTGGTAGAGAGATCCATCATGTAAATTTGCTTCATATAGCCTGTATCAACTGGTAACACACCACTCAACAAGTTTTGTGATAGGTCCAGCCTGATGAGGCTCTCAAGGTGAAACAGGCTCGGCGGTACAGTCGATGTTAATTGGTTGTTTGATAACACTAGGAACTCTAGGTTGCTGAGGTTGCCTATGCCCTTGGGTATGGCGCCGGAGAATTGGTTGCTTGGAAGGAATAACTTGACCACATTCTTTAGCATTGCAATGTTTGAAGGGATGGAGCCAGACAAGCTGTTTCCACTGAGCTTAAGCCAGTAGAGATTCTCTAGCATCATCAGTGGTCCTGGAATTGCACTATGAAATTGGTTTGACGAAAGATCTAGCACAGTGAGAGCAGTTAAGTTGGAGATGGCAGCTGGGATTTCACCAGTTAACTTGTTATCATTAGCAAGAAATATTTGGAGCTGATTTGACAGGTTGCCGACATAGCCTGGGATGCTTCCAGTGAAATAATTCGAATAGATTTCCAAGTCCGACAGCATTCTACAGTTGGAAACAACAGACAGGAAACTGAGGTCACCCTGCAGACGGTTTCCCCCAATATTAAGTGTCGTCAACAAGTTAAGGTTGCCAATTGTTGCCGGTACTGATCCGGACAACTGGTTTCCATCCAAAAACAGGTGTACTAATTGAGTCAGGTTTCCAAGAGAAGCAGGAACAGTTCCTGTTATCTGATTGATCGAGAGATACAGTTCGGAAAGTTGGCCTAGTCGTCCAAGTTCTACAGGAAGGATTCCTGTCAGATTGCAGAAGGGGATGTCCATGACCTTTAGCCCGGTGAGGTTGCTGAGTTGATGAGCAGGGATCGGACCAGTGAAGTCATTCCAGCCCACATTAATGAACTGGAGATTGGTCAGTTTTCCTAGCCATGCCGGCACAACACCCTCAAATGAATTCTTTGGTAGAGAAAGCTCTACGAGGTGCCGACATGCCGAGAGTCCCTGTGGGATGGTACCACTGAAACTGTTATCAGAGAGCTCAATGTATTGCAAAGCTGGGAGGCTGAAACTTCCATTGCCCGGGAAAGGGCCGGTCAAGTGGTTGGAGGACACAGCGATAACGCTCAAGGTAGACATGTTGAAGACGGCTAGCGGCACGGGCCCGGTAAGATTGTTGAATTGCAGGACAAGGATCTCAAGTTTGGGCAAGGAGCCGATGCAATCTGGTATCACTCCTGACAGGCTGTTATTGCCGAGGTTCAGATAGGTTAACAATGGTGTGTTGTTGAACAGGTCACTCGGTATGGAACCACTGAGGTAATTCATCTGGAGACGCACGCGGCCAAGGTCGCGCAGGCCTTGTAGGAGCTCTGCTGGGATAGCACCAGAAAGCTGGTTAAAGCTGAGATCAAGAACCTGAAGCCTTGTGAGGTTCCCTATGGTGGCAGGGATGCCACCTGACAGGTCGTTGTGGCCGACGTCAAGGAGCTTGAGGCGGCGCAGTGTTCCTAGGCTGTCCGGGACTGTGCCGGTGAGGTTGGCGCCGGAGAGGTCGAGGACGGAGAGGAAAGAGAGGTTACCGAGGTGAGGGCTGATCTCTCCTTGGAGGGATACACCCGGCAGCTCCAGAGCGCGTCACCGCCCTGGTGCTGCCGACGGTGGCTGCATGAGATGCCCACCCAGACGCAGAAGGAGGTGGCGGCCGTCCAGTTTCTTGCGAGGATGCCGAGAGGATCGGCGACCTGCGCCTTGAAGGCCAGCAGAGCAGCCAGGTCGGAGTTGCTGCTGTTGCTCCTGCTTGTTGCGTCTAGAGCAGCAGCAGCAGCAGCCACAATGGACAACGCGGTCCACAACACGATGGATATGCGTGCTAGATGTCCATGTGCCATGGTGGTTTTCGGTGTGATGCTTCAGTTTGGAAAGAAGATGGTAGAATTACTTGATGGGGACAACTTCAGGTGATCACTAATCAAGTTCTGTTCTCTCTCTCCGCAAACGAGCTCCATGAATGTGTTTAGAGTACTCATGTTTTTATAATGAAATTTTAGTATGCCACAAGCTTTCTTTAGGAGCACCGTGGGAATGGAAACGTGTGAATATTTGAACATTTCCGAATAAAATAGGGAAAGTGAACAAGAAAGAAGTAAAGCTCGACCGGGACCAAAACGTGGGCTGCGGCGTGGGCGCTATGGGAACCGGAAGCAGGCGACTGGCGGCGGAGACCGCTTTCCTTGGCTCCTGCTTAGGCTGCATATGGTAGGTTGGAAAATTAAGTCATCACAACTTGTACTCCTTTCGTTATCAAAATATAAGTCTGGGACTTCTCTCAAAATAATGCATATGCCCTGCTCTCCCGTGAAATGCATCTCCAAAAAACTATCAGCGGCCGTGCAGACTAACGCGCACTCTCGATTGGTTGTTTTTTGCAGTGGGGCTTACAGGCTTGCAGGCTTTTTCATAGTAAAGCTCCATACAGTGGGATCCATCATATTAAAAAATAGAAGACCTACATGCACCAGTGGTTCCAGCGTAGATCTCAAGAAAAGTTGGACCCTTAAGATAAGCTTCAAGGCCGAGCTCTATTCGCTAGGGCCGAAAAGAAGCGCTGATTTTAACTGATGCTAATTTATTATGAGAGGAAAACACTGTTTCAGAACTGAAAAATAAGCGCTGATAAGATAAAGAGCGTGAAATGTCTCTCCCCACGTGAATTGAAAGCTTCATTAGCCTATGTCACCAGTACACAGTTGACTATTGGTGCCAGCACCGTCACAGTCCATACTGCCGTTTTTTTTTTTTGGCAAAAATCACCAATAATATAGGACCAACTGATGCTGATATTCGGAGCACTATCGATTGATATCACTACCGGTTCGTAGCTTTAACCAGCGGTGATATGTTAAAAAAATACTTGATAACTCTCTCATATGATGTCTGATGATGACAACTTTATACCAAATTTGCACTACTCGACGAGATCTACAACGTTTTAATTTAAATCTTTTGATTTAAGATCGTTTGGATGTCAAAATATACAATAGAAAATTTTGTAGAGTTAATGCCAAAAGAGTCCATACGCTCTATCATCACAATTGAATGTGTAATGGTAGTTAAGAATCTTAAATGAAAAAACGATCAAAACCAAAGTTACATATCTCAAAAAAATTAGGAAACATTGTAGTTCACAACTCGTTTACTTGAAGTCTTTATAATGTCTTTCTGTTTAATTCGCAATATTCCATGGAAGTTAATACCAACTATCCATATGTTCCATACTCATACTCGTAAGCGTGTTGTGGTAATTAAGGATCTTAGATAGCAAAGTGACCAAAACAAAAATTCTAAATCTCAAAAAGTTATGTAACTTTGTAGTTGACAATTTTTTATTTGAAATCATCTATCCAACAAAAATTATGTTTATTTTAAAACAATAATTAATTTTTCAAACAAAACCCGGATGGAGAAACGCCCAAAACAAAAGTTGTAGATAAAAAAAATTGTGCAACTTTATAGTTGACAACCTCAGATGAACTAGGTTACATTAACCTATGTAAACTTACAGGTGGATATATTCGAGACAAAACAAACCCCACACAATGCTGCACGCATACGACTGCAAAGTATAAAGATAGCCCCTAGATACCTTGAAACATTTTCTTTTTAGACAAAACTTGAATTCATTAATCCTGTTTTCTAATAGAGGAGCAGCCCCATTTGACAAAACTACACTTCACCAGTGAAGCTGTTATTTTTTTTGCTTGGGCTCCATAAACAACTCTATTAGTAGAGCTGGAGCTATTTTGGTAAGCAAAACGGCTCCATATATAGAGCTTCTTAAAATATACTTTCACAGAACCCTATGCAGGGGCCACCGGAGCAAAGTGAAGCCAAATGTGCTACTATTTTTGACTCTATCCTTCATATATATTTTTTTATGAGAACACTATTTATTAGATGACTGTTTCATTTGATTTAACTCGGCAGAAAATGGCTTCGGAGACTGCTAGAGAAGCAATGCCAAAAGTGCCTAAATAAATTGTTTTTTATATGATGCCTATGCTTCAATTTTCTCCTTCATTTTGTATAGCAGGGCGTGCAACAACGATATCTGACGTTGGTGAGCACATGGGTTCAGACCTGATCAACCCAGTTCAACGTTATCCGTCAACTACGACACTATGTCTCTCATCTGTCTCCTCGCGTCGGGTCTCACTAGTAGAGAGCAGGCTTTTGATTCACTATCGATTTTGACTTTAGTATCAGAATTTTTTGTGCCCAGAAAGAAAGAAACCTTTAATCCCGGTTAGATATAGCAGCCGGTACTAAATCCTCCTTCCCAACGGCTCGCAACGGCTAGGAAGCTTTTAGTCTCGGTTGGTGATCAAAACCGGGACTAAAAGTCTATCTTTAGTCCCGGTTTTGATAATCAACCGGGACTAAAAGTTTAACCACGGTTTATGGGCAGAACCGGGGCTAAACATTAATTTTTAGCCCGGGTTTGTAGCCTAAACCGGGACTAATGTTCCTCCCTTCCAATTTAAACCTTTTCTTCCCCCCGAGCCCGAGGCCCCGTGCCATTCATGCTTGTTCTTGCTTCTGCTCGTGCATGTTCTTGCTTCTTCTCAGCTCAAGTGTGGAGCTTGGCTAGGTTACTCCTCCAACTTCTTCAATTCTACGGTTGCAAAGGTTACTATCTTTATTCTCTCTTGTTTAATCACTAGGATATTTCTATGGTTATTTTTCCAATAATTTGTATTTCAAGGTCAAAATCACTTGATATTTCTCCAATAATTTATATTTCAAGCTCAAAATCACTTCATAGTTTGTATATTTGGTTGAAGGAAGATTTATAGTATGCATAGCTCACATTTGTTACTCAAATGTTGTATGTATATATTTGTGATTTTAATTTTAGGAGTTTTATTTTTTGTTTCACTTGTTAAAATACATTATTATGAATTTAAGTGCTTTACAAATTTGAGTCTAGAGAGTAAAGAGTAGATGACGAATGCTTCCGGGTCGTCGGCCTATCATCGGGTTCAAAAGAGGCTGACACCAGACCTCCCTCTCATTGAGTGCGGCGAGTGCAAGAAAAAGAATGTGCTTGAGTTTCGAGTGAAGAAGGAGGGTCCCAACAAGGGGCGCATCTTCTACAAGTGTCCGGATCGTAATGTGAGTTACTCCATCGCATTAGATGATTATATATAATAAATTATGTATTTTTTTACTAAACTTATGTATTTTTGTCTTAATTTCAGTGGGATGGCAGTGGATGTTCAGGGTGGTACTGGGAAGAAGAGTATGCCAAACACGTGTTTGGAACTCTTGCAGAGGCGGCTGCGGTGGGTGATGAGCTAGCTGATGAGGCACTGAGCCCGCGAACGAAGACCATTGATGTTGAACAGACGAATGATTTGTCTGTTTTAGTTGAGATCGGTCGTGATATGTTTAGGCTGTTGAAGTGTATTTTAGGTTTAATTAGTTTAATGCTAGTTGTGACTGTCTACATTGCAGCGAGGCTTCCATAAATTAATTAATGTCCAGTATTGTGATATATGTTCGTTTGTCTTGTAATGTAGATGAGTCGGCATTGGATGTACAACACTGATCGTCGCTCCAAAGATTTCATTGAGGGCGTGCATATTTTCTTAAATGTGGCCGAGTCAAACAAGCGGGATGGATTCATGTGCTGCCCATGTGCTGTATGTAAGAATTTGAAGGAATATTCTTGCTCAAGGATTCTTCATTCTCACTTGTTCAAGTCGGGTTTCATGCCAAACTACATCTGCTGGACCAAACACGGAGAAAGAGGCGTTATAATGGAAGAAGACGAAGAAGAACAATGGGACGATGGTGACACTATTGCTGACTATGGTATATTAAACAATGATATTCCAATGGAGGAAATTGAAGAAGAGGTACCAGCACAAGATGATCCCGGTGATGATCTTGCTCAGGCTATTTGCGATGCAAAGAGAGAATGCGAAAGTGAAAAGGAGAAGATCAAGTTTGAGCGTATGCTAGAGGATCACAAGAAGTTGCTATACCCAATTTGTGATGCAGGACAGAAAAAATTAGGTAGCACACTAGAGTTATTGCAATGGAAGGCAAAGAATGGTATATCCGACAAGGGATTTGGGGAGTTGCTTACAAAATAAAGAACATGCTTCCAAAGGATAACGAATTACCAGCCACTACCTATGAAGCCAAACAGATTGTCTGCCCTCTGGGATTGGAAATCACAAAGATACATGCATGTCCTAATGATTGCATCCTCTACCGTGGCGAGGAGTTGGATTCTTGCCCGGTATGCTATGCATCACGGTATAAGATCAGGCGAGATGACTCTGGTGATGTTGAGGATGAAAGAACCAGAAAGAAAATCCCTGCCAAGGTTATGTGGTATGCTCCTATAATACCACGCTTGAAACGTTTGTTCAGAAACAAAGAGCATGCAAAGTTAATGCGGTGGCACAAAGAAGACCGTAAGATAGACAATATGCTGAGACACCCGGCTGATGGGTCTCAATGGAGAGCAATCGATCGAGAGTTCCCAGATTTTGCAGGGGACGCAAGAAACATAAGGTTTGCTTTAAGCACGGATGGTATGAATCCTTTCGGGGAGCAGAATAGTAGTCATAGCACTTGGCCTGTTACACTATGTATCTACAACCTCCCTCCATGGTTATGCATGAAGAAAAAGTTCATTATGATGCCCGTGCTAATCCAAGGATCAAGGCAGCCTGGCAATGATATCGATGTGTACCTGAGGCCACTAATTGAAGAACTACTGCTTTTGTGGAACAAACCAGATATACGTGTTTGGGATGAGCACAAACAGGAGCACTTTGACCTCCGTGCATTGTTGTTCGTAACAATCAATGATTGGCCTGCTCTAAGTAATCTTTCAGGACAGTCGAACAAGGGATATAATGCATGTGTGCACTGTTTCACGGACATTAAAGGTATATTTTTGAAAAAATGTAGAAAGGTTGTCTACCTTGGGCATCGTCGATTCCTGCCTGCGAATCACCCTGTAAGAAAGAAAGGCAAGCATTTTAAAGGTAAGGCGGACCACAAGTCCAAGCCTATCAACCGCACCGGTGAGGACGTACTCGATATGGTCAAGGACGTAAAAGTAGTCTTCGGAAAGGGACCTGGCAGTGAACCCGTTCCGAACGACGCTAGCGGTCATGCACCTATGTGAAAGAAGAAGTCCATATTTTGGGAGCTACCATATTGGAAAGTCCTAGAGGTCCGCAATACGATTGACGTGATGCACCTAACAAAAAATCTTTGTGTGAACCTGCTTGGCTTCATGGGTGTGTACGGGAAGAGCAAGGACACACCTGAAGGACGGGAGGACCTGCAGCGTTTGAACGAGAAGACAGCTGATGGACGCCAATACTTAGGACCTGCTAGTTACAGTCTTAGCAAAGAAGAGAATGAGAGCCTGTTTGAATGCCTAGACAACATTAAGGTACCATCCGGATACTCCTCAAATACAAAAGGTATAATAAACGTGCCAGAGAAGAAATTCCAAAACTTAAAGTCCCATGACTGCCACGTGCTCATGACACAATTGCTTCCAGTTGCATTAAGAGGAATTCTACCTGCAAATGTACGTCTAGCCACCGTGAAGCCATGTGCATTCCTCAACTCAATTTCTCAGAAGGCAATCAATCCTCTAGATCTTCCTAAGCTACAGAATGATGTGGTTCAGTGTCTTGTCAGGTTCGAGTTGGTTTTCCCTCCATCTTTCTTCAATATCATGACGCACCTCCTAGTTCACCTGGTCAAGGAGACTATTATTCTACGTCCTGTGTTCCTACACAACATGTTCCCCTTTGAGAGGTTTATGGGAGTCCTAAAGAAATACGTTCACAACCGTGTTCGGCCAGAAGGAAGCATCGCGAAGGGCTACGGAACCGAGGAGGTCATTGAGTTCTGTGTTGACTTTATTCCTGATCTAGACCCAATTGGTATTTCAGAATCACGACATGAGGTGAGGCTAAGTGGAAAGGGGACACTAGGGAAGAAAATATATATCGGTCAGGGTGACGATTATTTCAATAAAGCACACTACACAGTTCTGCAAAACTCTACCTTGGTGGAGCCATATATGGACAGACACAAGGAATTCCTACTATCACAGTTTCCAGGCAAGTCTGAAACTTGGATTTTGCGCCATCACATGGAATCTTTTAGCAGTTGGTTACAAAAAGAATGTCAGGGTGATGAGAGTATTCCGGAGCAACTGTGTTTGTTGGCTAGGCAACTATCATGGCATATCCTCACATACAAAGGGTACGAGATAAATGGAAATACATTCTACACAGTAGCCCAAGATAAAAGGAGCACCAACCAAAACAGTGGTATCCGCATAAATGCCACAGACCCGAACGGGACTAAGCAAACATACTATGGCCGCATAGAGGAGATATGAGAACTAGACTATGGACCTACTTTTAAAGTTCCTTTGTTCAAGTGCCAGTGGGTAAAGGTGTCCGGAGGCGGGGTAACAGTGGACAACCAGTATGGAATGACAATAGTGGACCTCAATAACAGTGGGTTCAAAGACGAACCATTTGTGCTTGCCAAGGATGTCAACCAGGTATTCTATGTCAATGACATGTCTTCGAAACCGAAAAGAGGGAAAAACGATAAGAACCCATTTAGCAATGAGCCAAAGCGTCATATAGTTCTTTCAGGAAAAAGAAACATTGTGGGAATTAAAGATAGGACAGACACATCAGAAGATTATGAGAAGGATGATCGAATCCTGTAACACCCTAAAATTTGCTTTTATTAAAGTAGGGACAAATTGATTTATTTATGCAATTGTTTGGCATATTAACCTAGCAAATAATAGCTTTTAGCAATTAAAATAAATCATAGTATTTAGAAACGTGATTTGTTGCATCCATGCTGCTCGATGATATTTTTGTTTGATTTGCACTTTATTGAGATTTGGAAATATTCAAATGTATTTGGAAACCTCCCCTCTTCCTTTTTCGCCCGCGTGGGCCGAAGGCCACCCGAGCGTCGGCAGTCCGGCCTATCTCCCTCGCGCAGGCGCTCTTTTTCTTTGGCTGTCATGCGGGGCCTGCTGCTCAGAGCCGTCCCCTTCCTTCCTCTGGAGTCCGAGCAGGACTCGATGTCCAACCGACCGCCGCCGGAATCCTCGGACGAGTCCGTCCTGAACACGCCACCACGGCCCGTAAAAGGAAGCCGCGACCCTCTCCCCTTCCCTCCTACTGGCACTGACGCGTCGGACCACGGCACAGCGCCGTTTCCTTCCTCCGGACAGAGCCCGAACCGAGCACGACTGCCGCCTCCGACCGTATCCTAACCACCGAATCTCCCGAAGTCCGGATCTCCTACGCCTCCCTCGCGCCCCTATATAGGTCGGCCGAGCTCTGCCGTCCCTCCCCACAAGTTCCCGAGCAAGCCACGCCCTCCAATCTTGCCCTAGCCGCCACCCCGAGCTCCGCCGTCGCCCCGAGCTCCGCCACCGCCGTCGATTTCTCCTCGGGAAGACTTCTCCGTCGAAATTGGTTGTTCTCCAAGCTTCGCAGCAAGGTCAGGAACCTTTCCGACCCCTTCTCCCTCGGTTTTGTGCACTACAGCCATGATGCCGAGCTTCTCCGCCACCATAGTTCCGCCACCTAGCTCGCCGCACCCTCCCCGAGCTACCTCTGTGGCAACCGAAACCATAGATAGGTTCGGCTTGAGCTCCTCTTGCTTCCCGACCAGGTCCCGAGGTATGCCGAGCTTCCTAGCCCCGAAAACGCCGTCCTCGGCCATCTTGCCGGCGAGGAATCGGCCGGGCGCCGCCCGACTCCGGTGACCAGAGCCGCCCCTCTTTTCCCGAGCTACCTGCGCCGTCCACGGCCGATCCAACGGCTCACAGTCGGAGATACCCTTTCGACCGGCACTTTTGCAGAAGAGCCCCTGAGCTTTTTAATGTTCTAACCCGCGGTCCTTTGGCGTATTTCTCAGATTACGCTTTCCTCTTTAGAAAACGTATTTCCTCGGTTTTAATTCAAAAGGGCGTTTTCAATATTTACAGATTTGCCACTCAGTTTATTTCGGCCATATTTTATTCGTTTTAGCTCCGATTTGATCCGTTCAAGTCTCGTTAGATTCGTAATTTCGTAATCTACCTAATGATGCTACTGTTAGTCATGTTTTCAACTTTTAAAATTTGAGATTAGATTTAATCTATTATTTTATTAAAGTAAAACTTGTTTATTTCATAACTTTCCCGTTTGAACTCCGATTTTCGTAAACTTTATATCGTTGGAATCGTAGCGACGCGTAGATTATTTTTATACCCTTTTCAATTCGTTTTTCCACTGTTGGTGTACTGTTTCTAATATAGATCTTGTTTGCTTCGTGTATGATTGCCTCGATGATTGTGTGGTGATTTTATGATCGAGTTCAGACGGTGAGCAATACGTTGGTGATCAAGAGTACACGGAGGATCCAAGTTCTCCAGAGCACTTTGATCAAGGCAAGTATAGCATGGACCATCCTTGTTGCCTATTCACCTTAATCACTAAATTCATGATGCATGTGTCTACCTTGGCAACCATAGTATTTATTCCTAAGTTTTGATCACTTGATCCTTGTTACCTATGAGATTGCATTTGAGTAGTGATGCTAGCGCTTGATGATGCCATGATCTTATGAACTTGAATAATTAATTATGAGATAAAGATTAAAAGATGCTTTTTAGCAACATGGACTAAGGACTTAACTGTAAGTATGACACCGGGACTTACAGCGCAACCATGAGGGTCATATGGCTCTGACTTTAGTCAAGTATGAAGTTACTTTCTATTATGTTGTTAATCTTGAAAGGTTCCTTGCCGAGCTGGTTGTTTTGCGGCTCCTGTCTTTGTGTGTACTCCTGCGTGTGTGTGCCACTAGAAGGAGGGCTCTACCACCCCTTGCCATTGCGTCCGGATTGATTAGTGGCATGTTAGGAAGGCTTTTGAAAGACTTCATAGTGTACCCTGCCACACTTCCTTGGTGAGGTGACATGGGAGTCATGACCCTTGGCATATGGGAATCACGACTTATGGTGAAAGTGTGCAACCTCTGCAGAGTGTAAAACTGATATATCAGCCGCGCTCACGGTCACGAGCGGCCTTGGACGTCTTACAGGAACTTAACTAATTTAATATTGATTTATTTGAAGTTTCTATTGATGTTTATTCCATATTAATTATCATGTTTATATGATCATGCAAATCTTTGTCCTTGAAATATTCTATTGCTGCTACTCAAATTGCTAAAATATGATCAATTAAAAGCAACCGCTGTCAACCAGTGTCAAGCCTCATTTGAGCCTCATAAACCCATGTTATTCTTGTTGAGTACGACATGTACTTACGCTTGCTTTATTTTTCATATTTGGATAAAAATCCCGGATGGGTAACAGATGATTATGATGATTCTTCTGAGGATTACTAGGATTGTGGTTCACCAGTCAACTACTTCCCTGTGAATTGGAGCTTCCGCGGGAGATTATAATTATTAGTCCGCTGCTATTTATGTAAAGACTCTGTGACATTATTCGTTATATATTGAACCTTGTGATGGTACTATGTAATTTGTCATTTATGTGTGTGATTGATCTCTGGGCGCACATAAGTTGGTTCATTCAATTTTATCCTTAAAATTGGGTGTGACAGATTGGTATTGGAGCATAGGTTGACTGTAGGACGCAAACCTAGAAATTCTAGAGATGTTTTTCTCACCTCATTCATGCTTTCCACCTTAACTTGCTAACTGCTAAAATTTTTATGCTTCTCTTACCCTTATTCCATTATAAAAATATTCAGTCTATTCTAAATCTAACTTTGTCTTGATCTATATTGGAGAAGATGGTTCGTGGTCGCAAAACTGCACGCATGAGCACCGGAGGCTACTACCCACCGCGAGCTTTGGACATTCCAGCTGAAGACGACGTGGTGATCGCCCCGGAAAATGAAAGTGAAGAGGAAGCTATGTACATGGAAGACGTTGAAGAGATCCTTCCGTCGCCGACGCCTGCTACTCCGTCACCTCCACCGCCTGTTACATCACCCGCACCCGAAGCCCCCGCTAGAGGTGAACCGCTCAGGAGGATGGGATGGATCCAGGAGGAATATACTAAGTATCCAGAAGAAGATGCATTTTTTCACACAACGCTCGTTAACATGCTGACCCTCTACTACGTCGACCTGCAACCTACTCTCAACTACTATAGCATGGAGCACACGCATCCTCTATGAGACACCTACTGGACCACAGAGCTGAATATCAAGGTTTGGGATGCACAGCATAGAGCCTACAAGACGGAATCTGTTCACAAGGGCGCCGCTCCACGTAGAACCGTGGAAGAGAGCATGGAAGATGCCGCTACTCATGCCTACCTCTACTACCATGGTCGCCGCTATGAAGATATGGAAGGAGATGTCCATAGATTCTACCCTCGCGTGGTGACTAAAGAAGGTGACGTCGCCATGACTATGCCCGAAGTGGATCAGCCCGCTCTTAAAGCTCTAGCAAGATTGTCTTGGGCACTTCTGGGAAGAGTCCATGGTTTGGAACGCAATTTGGCAAGAGCTAAGAGTGCCAACACACAAGCAGATCAAGAGATTGATGGATATCGAGTAAGACTCAACCAACCAAAGCTATTCCAGGAGATTCCCACACCTCCACCATTCAAGGATTCCGCTCCATAGGGTTAGGAAATTCCCTTAGCAATAAAAGACGCTAGTAGCGCTAAGTTGAGTCGAGTCGAGTCTTGTGTGCGTATGAAACTCTATGTGTTAGTTGCTTTGTTCTTATGAAATATTTGTGATTTGGTTCTTTGTAATGAGTGCTGAGAATTGTGGGCATGACTACAACTCTCTTAGTTAGGGTCTAAGATTTGAGAATTATTGAAGCAATAGTTGTTTTGGTTAAATCTGTGTTTCACAAATCTGTTTTTCAGACCTCTCTGTCTTGTTAATTATTCTTAATTAATTTCGTAATTCCAAAAATTATGACAATTTAATGGGGAACAGTAGACTTCCAGACCTTTTCATTGCTATAGGAATCAAGTTAATATCCATTATGGTTAGAGAGATGTAACTATTGCAAAATTGAAGTTTCTGCGCAGACTGGCAGCCTGGACAGTTTCTGTTCGTGTCTGTTTTTGGTTAATTTAACTTCCGAATCGGGAGAAGTGATCAACATGGAAGTTGTAGAAAATTTTCTGATCTTTCCAACGGTATAGAGAACGTCTCTGTTTGATTTCGGAAACTCCAGATATGATCGTTTTTCTTCAGTGCTGTTATCGGATCTCGCCCAGAAAATTCAGATTCGTTATTCATAAGTGATTGCATAATGGTAAAAATACTAAAACTCATTTATGTGTTGAAAAACAGATGGCCGGTAACAGGAGGAATGCCAATCCACCACCACCACCGCAACCTAGCATTCAAGACCTCATCGCTTCGCAGAACCAGCTGATGCAAACTATGATGCAATTCATTCAGCACCAACCAGCTGGAGGACCGCAGCCTGTTCAAGCTCCTGCAAGAGATAAGCGAGGAGAATTTCTGAAGGGTCGACCACCTGTGTTCAACCATGCCACTGACCCGCTAGATGCTGATGACCGGCTTCGCGCTGTGGAGAGGCAACTCAACATTGCGCAGTGCAACGATCAAGAGAAGGTGTTATATGCATCTGGACAGTTGCAAGGAGCTGCTCAAGACTGGTGGGAATTATTCCAGTATGGTCGTCCCAACAATGCACCTGCTATCACCTGGCAAGAGTTTTATGAAAACTTCAGGTCATATCATATCCCTGAAGGTCTGATCGAGCTGAAGCAGGCAGAGTTCAGATCTCTGAAGCAAGGACGGATGTCTGTGCTAGAATTCCGTGATCATTTTGTTCAATTGTCACGGTATGCTCCTGACGATGTTGCTAATGATAAGGACAAGCAACGTCTCTTCCTCAAGGGACTTCATAATAGATTGCAACTCCAACTCATGACAACCACCTACCCCAATTTCTAAGAGCTTGTGAACCGCGCTATCCTGATTGACAACAGGCGCCAGGAGATGGCTGATAACAAGAGGAAGAAGCAAGGACCAGGTTTTTCTAGGAACAACCGTCAGCGTCCCAATACCGCGCAGCAAAAATTTCAGCAGAAACACCAGGGGCCATCCAACCAGTGGAACCAAGGGGGATCTAGTCAGTGGAACCGTAATCAGAACCAACCTCGTTCCCCCTATCCTCAGCAGCAGCAGAAGACTCCCTCTCAAACACCCCAGCAAGCTACCCCGAGTAAGACTCCCATGAGGACTAATACACCGGGCACCCCCATCAAGTGTTTTGGTTGTGGAGAAACTGGACACCTCTCCTACAACTGCCCCAAGAAGCAGAACCAGCAGACTCCCCAGGGGAGCAACCCAAAGAGCAGATACCAGCCACCATCTAATCAAGGAAGGGTGAATCATGTGTCCACAGAGACAGCTCAGGAAGCACCAGAAGTTATGATGGGTACGTTCAGCGTCAACTCCATCCTCGCTACTGTTCTTTTTGATTCCGGTGCTTCGCATTCTTTCGTATCACAAAGTTTTGTTAGAGGACGGAGTATACCACTTTTAGCTCTACAAAACCCAATATTAGTAAATTCACCGGGTGGGGCTATGCAAGCTCAATATTACTGTCCTTCGGTTAATATTGCTCTAAGGGGGGTAGATTTTAAAGTGAACTTTACCGTAATAAGAATAGCTGGGATTGATGTCATATTGGGTCTGGATTGGATGAAGAAAAATAAGGCAGTTATTCAGTGTGAGGAGAAGGTCGTTGTGTTAACTACGCCTAAAGGAGACAAAGTCAGTGTTGATGTAGTAATGCAACCACCGCCTGCAGCGACAGTTAATCAACTCCAGGAGGATGGCAGCCAGCTAGATCACGTTGTGGATGAGTTTCCGGACGTATTCCCTGATGAATTGCCAGGTATGCCACCCGACCGCGACATTGAATTTATTATTGAATTGTTGCCTGGAACTGCACCCATACCTAAGCGTCCATATAGAATGGGAGTAAATGAGTTAGAAGAAATTAAGAAACAAATTAAAGAATTATTAGACAAAGGTTTTATTCGGCCTAGTTCTTCACCTTGGGGAGCACCAGTTATTTTTGTTGATAAGAAAGATGGAAGTCAGCGGATGTGTGTGGATTATCGGTCACTTAATGAGGTTACTATCAAGAATAAATATCCATTGCCTAGAATTGATGATTTGTTTGACCAATTGAGAGGAGCCTGTGTATTTTCTAAGATTGATCTTCGTTCCGGTTACCATCAACTAAAAATTCGTGCTACAGATATACCTAAGACAGCTTTTACTACACGGTATGGATTATATGAGTACACCGTGATGTCCTTTGGATTGACCAATGCACCTGCCTACTTTATGTATCTGATGAATAAAGTGTTTATGGAGTACCTAGACAAGTTTGTTGTGGTATTTATTGATGATATTTTAATTTATTCGAAAAACAAGGAGGAACATGCTGAACATTTAAGATTGGTGCTACAAAAATTACGAGAGCATAAGTTGTATGCTAAGCGGAGCAAGTGTGAATTTTGGTTAAAAGAAGTTGCCTTTCTGGGTCATATTGTCTCCAATGGTGGTATAGCGGTTGATCCTAATAAAGTAGAAGATGTTCTAAATTGGAAGCCACCAACAACTGTTAGCGAGATTCGTAGTTTTCTGGGATTAGCAGGGTATTACAGGAGATTTATTGAAGGGTTCTCAAAGCTTGCTAAGCCTATGACTGCTTTATTAGAAAAGAATGCTAAGTTTGTTTGGTCGGAAAAATGTCAAAAGAATTTTGAAGAATTGAAGAAAAGATTAACCACAGCCCCCGTGTTGACTTTGCCGGATTTGAGCAAGAGATTTGCTATATATTGCGATGCATCTCGTCAAGGCTTGGGTTGTGTTCTTATGCAAGAAGGAAGAGTTGTGGCCTATGCGTCAAGACAGCTGAGGAAACATGAATTGAATTATCCTACTCATGACCTTGAGTTAGCTGCAGTTGTGCATTCGTTAAAAATTTGGAGACACTATATTATTGGGCAGAAGTGTGATATCTACACCGACCACAAGAGTTTGAAATATATTTTTACTCAGTCAGATCTGAATTTGAGGCAACACCGCTGGTTAGAGTTGATCAAGGATTATGATTTGGAGGTACATTATCATCCGGGAAAAGCGAATGTTGTCGCTGATGCCCTTAGTAGAAAGAGCTATGCCAATAAGATGCGAGTAACACCTATGCCAGAGGAGCTATGTGCTGAATTTGAGCGTCTCAACTTAAGTTTGGTTACTAATGCTATGGAGATAGTGGTTGAACCTACACTAGAACAGGATATACGCAAAGGGCAGCTGTTAGATGAGAAGCTCAGAGAGATAGCTGAAAATGTAGTGGTTGGTAAGTCACCCGGATTTAGAATAGATGAACAGGGTACTCTATGGTTTGGAAAAAGGTTGTGTGTACCCGAGATAAGATCTATTCGCGACGCGATACTCCGAGAAGCTCATGACTCAGCCTACTCCATACATCCCGGCAGCACAAAAATGTATTTAGATCTTAAAGAAAGGTATTGGTGGGTTGGACTTAAAAGAGATGTGGCAGAATATGTAGCAATATGTGACACCTGTCAGAGAGTTAAAGCTGAGCATCAGAGGCCTGCAGGTTTGCTACAACCTATGAAGATACCTGAATGGAAGTGGGATGAAGTTGGTATGGATTTCATAGTTGGTTTGCCACGTACTCAGTCAGGGTATGATTCTATTTGGGTAATTGTTGATCGTTTAACTAAAGTTGCTCACTTTATACCGGTTAAGACTACCTATGCCGGAGCAAAGCTAGCTGAATTATATATGGCAAGAATTGTGTGTCTACATGGGGTTCCTAAGAAAATTGTGTCTGACAGAGGTACTCAATTCACGTCTCACTTTTGGAAGAAAATACATGAATCTTTGGGAACTGAGCTGAATTTTAGTACTGCCTATCACCCTCAGACAGATGGACAAACAGAAAGGACCAATCAAATATTAGAAGACATGTTGAGAGCCTGTGCATTGCAAAAAGGTGATAGTTGGGATAAGAGTTTGCCATATGCAGAGTTCTCTTATAATAATAGTTACCAAAAGAGTCTCAAGATGGCACCGTTCGAGACTTTGTATGGTCGTAAATGTAGAACACCTTTATTTTGGAGCCAAACCGGAGAAACTCAAGTGTTTGGACTAGCAGTGTTGAGAGATGCAGAGGAACAAGTTGCGAAAATTAGAGAAAACTTGAGAGTGGCTCAGTCGCGACAAAAGAGTTATGCAGACACAAGAAGAAGAGAACTGACATTTGAAGTGGGAGATTATGTCTACCTGAAAGTATCACCTATGCGAGGTGTAAAAAGGTTCAATATGAAAGGTAAATTGGCACCGAGGTATATTGGCCCATTCAAGATTCTAGCAAGACGCGGAAAAGTAGCTTATCAGCTAGAACTACCCGAAAGTTTGTCGGGTGTTCATGATGTGTTTCATATATCCCAACTTAGAAAGTGTTTGCGAGTGCCAGAAGAGCAAATACCATTGGAGGAATTGGTTATTAAAGAAGATCTCACATATGAAGAATACCCAATTAAAATATTGGAAACAGCAGAGCGAGTCACAAGGAGCAGAGTTATAAAAATGTGCAAGGTTCAGTGGAATCGGTATACAGAGGATGAGGCAACCTGGGAAAGGGAGGAAGAATTGAGAAAGTCATATCCCCAACTTTTTGAGTAAGCTAATCTAATCTCGAGGACGAGATTAATTTTAAGGGGGTAGAATTGTAACACCCTAAAATTTGCTTTTATTAAAGTAGGGACAAATTGATTTATTTATGCAATTGTTTGGCATATTAACCTAGCAAATAATAGCTTTTAGCAATTAAAAGAAATCATAGGATTTAGAAACGTGATTTGTTGCATCCATGCTGCTCGATGATATTTTTGTTTGATTTGCACTTTATTGAGATTTGGAAATATTCAAATGTATTTGGAAACCTCCCCTCTTCCTTTTTCGCTCGCGTGGGCCGAAGGCCACCCGAGCGTCGGCAGTCCGGCCTATCTCCCTCGCGCAGGCGCTCTTTTTCTTTGGCTGTCATGCGGGGCCTGCTGCTCAGAGCCGTCCCCTTCCTTCCTCTGGAGTCCGAGCAGGACTCGATGTCCAACCGACCGCCGCCGGAATCCTCGGACGAGTCCGTCCTGAACACGCCACCACGGCCCGTAAAAGGAAGCCGCGACCCTCTCCCCTTCCCTCCTACTGGCACTGACGCGTCGGACCACGGCACAGCGCCGTTTCCTTCCTCCGGACAGAGCCCGAACCGAGCACGACTGCCGCCTCCGACCGTATCCTAACCACCGAATCTCCCGAAGTCCGGATCTCCTACGCCTCCCTCGCGCCCCTATATAGGTCGGCCGAGCTCTGCCGTCCCTCCCCACAAGTTCCCGAGCAACCCACGCCCTCCAATCTTGCCCTAGCCGCCGCCCCGAGCTCCGCCGTCGCCCCGAGCTCCGCCACCGCCATCGATTTCTCCTCGGGAAGACTTCTCCGTCGAAATTGGTTGTTCTCCAAGCTTCGCAGCAAGGTCAGGAACCTTTCCGACCCCTTCTCCCTCGGTTTTGTGCACTACAGCCATGATGCCGAGCTTCTCCGCCACCATAGTTCCGCCACCTAGCTCGCCGCACCCTCCCCGAGCTACCTCTGTGGCAACCGAAACCATAGATAGGTTCGGCTTGAGCTCCTCTTGCTTCCCGACCAGGTCCCGAGGTATGCCGAGCTTCCTAGCCCCGAAAACGCCGTCCTCGACCATCTTGCCGGCGAGGAATCGGCCGGGCGCCGCCCGACTCCGGTGACCAGAGCCGCCCCTCTTTTCCCGAGCTACCTGCGCCGTCCACGGCCGATCCAACGGCTCACAGTCGGAGATACCCTTTCGACCGGCACTTTTGCAGAAGAGCCCCTGAGCTTTTTAATGTTCTAACCCGCGGTCCTTTGGCGTATTTCTCAGATTACGCTTTCCTATTTAGAAAACGTATTTCCTCGGTTTTAATTCAAAAGGGCGTTTTCAATATTTACAGATTTGCCACTCAGTTTATTTCGGCCATATTTTATTCGTTTTAGCTCCGATTTGATCCGTTCAAGTCTCGTTAGATTCGTAATTTCGTAATCTACCTAATGATGCTACTGTTAGTCATGTTTTCAACTTTTAAAATTTGAGATTAGATTTAATCTATTATTTTATTAAAGTAAAACTTGTTTATTTCATAACTTTCCCGTTTGAACTCCGATTTTCGTAAACTTTATATCGTTGGAATCGTAGCGACGCGTAGATTATTTTTATACCCTTTTCAATTCGTTTTTCCACTGTTGGTGTACTGTTTCTAATATAGATCTTGTTTGCTTCGTGTATGATTGCCTCGATGATTGTGTGGTGATTTTATGATCGAGTTCAGACGGTGAGCAATACGTTGGTGATTAAGAGTACACGGAGGATCCAAGTTCTCCAGAGCACTTTGATCGAGGCAAGTGTTGCATGGACCATCCTTGTTGCCTATTCACCTTAATCACTAAATTCATGATGCATGTGTCTACCTTGGCAACCATAGTATTTATTCCTAAGTTTTGATCACTTGATCCTTGTTACCTATGAGATTGCATTTGAGTAGTGATGCTAGCGCTTGATGATGCCATGATCTTATGAACTTGAATAATTAATTATGAGATAAAGATTAAAAGATGCTTTTTAGCAACATGGACTAAGGACTTAACTGTAAGTATGACACCGGGACTTACAGCGCAACCATGAGGGTCATATGGCTCTGACTTTAGTCAAGTATGAAGTTACTTTCTATTATGTTGTTAATCTTGAAAGGTTCCTTGCCGAGCTGGTTGTTTTGCGGCTCCTGTCTTTGTGTGTACTGCTGCGTGTGTGTGCCACTAGAAGGAGGGCTCTACCACCCCTTGCCATTGCGCCCAGATTGATTAGTGGCATGTTAGGAAGGCTTTTGAAAGACTTCATAGTGTACCCTGCCACACTTCCTTGGTGAGGTGACATGGGAGTCATGACCCTTGGCATATGGGAATCACGACTTATGGTGAAAGTGTGCAACCTCTGCAGAGTGTAAAACTGATATATCAGCCGCGCTCACGGTCACGAGCGGCCTTGGACGTCTTACAGGAACTTAACTAATTTAATATTGATTTATTTGAAGTTTCTATTGATGTTTATTCCATATTAATTATCATGTTTATATGATCATACAAATCTTTGTCCTTGAAATATTCTATTGCTGCTACTCAAATTGCTAAAATATGATCAATTAAAAGCAACCGCTGTCAACCAGTGTCAAGCCTCATTTGAGCCTCATAAATCCATGTTATTCTTGTTGAGTACGACATGTACTTACGCTTGCTTTATTTTTCATATTTGGATAAAAATCCCGGATGGGTAACAGATGATTATGATGATTCTTCTGAGGATTATTAGGATTGTGGTTCACTAGTCAACTACTTCCCTGTGAATTGGAGCTTTCGCGGGAGATTATAATTATTAGTCCGCTGCTATTTATGTAAAGACTCTGTGACATTATTCGTTATATATAGAACCTTGTGATGGTACTATGTAATTTGTCGCTTATATGTGTGATTGATCTCTGGGCGCACATAAGTTGGTTCATTCAATTTTATCCTTAAAATTGGGTGTGACAAATCCCACCCTTCATGGTCAACAAAGACCCAAGCATCCTATTGAACAATGAAGACACCCCATGGCTCCGTCGATTATGATCAAGGGACATATATTTGAAAAAAGTTCACTACTGTGATTGCTTAGAGCGAATTTAGCTATTATGTAATAATTGTGAGATATTAGATCCATGAATTTACGTTGAAATAAATTGAAAACAACTTTTCTGTCAAATACCAACCATTTTATTTATATTTGTTGAGCACTACATTTTTGCATTAATGAATTAATGATTATTATCATATATTACTATTAATATTTGTAAAGAAATCAAGAAATATAGGTAAAAGATTTTTCTTCTGTGTAGTATGCAGTAAAATAAAGCAGAAACCTTTTTTTAAAATTTTTTATCAATATTTCCATTTACTATTGAATTAGTAAGGTTTATAAGTATTATAAAGTAAGACAAAAAGAAATGATCTAGTTGGCGGGAGGTGAACAGAAATTTCACTTTTAGTCCCGGTTGTAGGCTGCAACCGGGACTAAAGGTGGGCCGAAATTTACAGGCCCGCCAAAAACACACTTTTAGTCCCGGTTCCTACCAAGAACCGGGACTAAAAGTATGAGATTTAGTCCCGATTCCTGGTTGGAACCGGGACTAAAAGTTTTTGGTCCTGGTTATTAGACCCGGGACTAGAAGTCCCGACCTATATATTGAACTCGCCTTCAACCTCGATCCATCGGACTTCTTCGATTCACGCCGTTCGCCCCCGACGCCGCCGCCGCCTCTCGGACCGCTCCAACCGACGCCGGCCGCCAGTGCCCCGCCGGCGCGATGCCCGCCCGCCCGCGCGCCGTCCTGACCTGCTCGAGCTCGCCACCGCCTAGCGCGGGATCTCGACGCCCGGCCCGCCACCGCCGCGCGCCCGACATCCGCCTCCTCGACCGCCGCACGCAGCTTCCGTGTTGCCGGCCGCCGCCGCGGACTGCCCCTCTGCGGGCCTCGACGCCGGCCCCCACGCGATCCGCCGCCGGCCCTCTCTCCTCTGCTTACCGCGCCGCGCCCTACATCGCCGAGGTATATACGTTAGCGGTTTTTTTTTCATTTAGTTAGTTTGTTTTATTTTTAGTTAGTTAATTGATTTAGTTTAGTTTAGATAGTTTAATTAGTTAATTAGTTAGTAAATTAGTTTTAGTTTAGTTTAGGTTGATATATTAGTAATTAATTAGTAAATTAGTTTTAGTTTAGTTTTTCTAGTTAGTTTAGTTATTAGCTTATACTAATTAATTGTATTATTTTTAGTTAGTTCATTAATTTAGTTTAGTTTAGATAGTTTAATTAGTTAATTAGTTAGTAAATTAGTTTTAGTTTAGTTTAGGTTAATATATTAGTAATTAATTAGTAAATTAGTTTTAGTTTAGTTTTTCTAGTTAGTTTAGTTATTAGCTTATACTAATTAATTGTATTATTTTTAGTTTAGTGTTAGGGCTAGGGTTAGGGTTTAGTGTAAGGGCTTAGGGCTACGGTTTAATTAGTGTTAGGGTTAGGGTTTAGATTTTCTGTCTCTTTTGTTCCACATGCAATAGTAACATTAATAATTTTTCTCCTCTAGATGGCCGGAAATAGAGCCAATATGGAACAAGGAATGATGGACATTATCAACACTGACAGTCAACACTGGCCGGAGGGAGAAGACGACGGGAGTCAGTACTTAGTGGATGATGGGAATGTGCAGCAAGACAATATTGCAGATAATACTACTTGCGAGGTATTTATTTATTGCGAACACATGGTTACGAAATCATTATATGCGTGGTTACCGATACTTATTAAATATTTGTTTCTTAACTTAATTTTGTAGCCATCTGGAACGACGACATCTACGGGCAAGAGCAAAGGAGTCCGGGGCCCGAAGAAGCCATTAGAGGGTCGTTTTGTGATCACAGAGTTCAACACAGATACGGACGAACCATTAGGACCACATGCAAAGAAATTCGTGAGCCATTGTGGATACCTTGTATGGGATAGGATCCCGATCAGTGCACGAGAATGGAAGGCAAAGCCTAGTGCTCCTGATGTCAGCTTTGTTTCTGATGTTGACAAGAATCTAGTGTGGAATGATATTCTTCAACATTTCACGTTAGAAACGGATAATTATCCAGAGTTCAACAGCGAAGATTGAAGTCGCTAGTTAGGCGCTGGGCAATGAAGAAGATGGCCACACAGTTTCAGAGTTGGAAGAAAAGTCTCTACAAGACATATGTGAAGGAGAACAAGACGCCAGATTTTGACCGAGCCACTGGTCCGATCACAAAGTGTAGGCCCTACTGGGATGAATTTATACAGTACATGTTATCGGAAGAGGGTGAGACACGGGTCAGAAGGAACACTGAGAATGCTCGCAAAAAGGAATACCACCATCACTTGGGATTAGATGGTTACCCTTCTGCCATTCCCAAGTGGAAAAAATTAAAAGCTGATATTTTAGCCAAGGGACTCATACCAGAATCAGCTGCATGGCCTGTACGTGCAAAACAATGGTTTTTTGGTCATGGGGGAAGTCTTGACCTGCAGACCGGGAAGGTAGTTCATGACCAGAAACTTGTAGACGCAGCAGAAAGATTGCAATATATTATGCACGTTAAAGAGAAAGGGGTATTCAGGCCGAAGAGAGAGAAGGACGAACTGACATATATATATGTATCTATATATATGTATTGTCCGGATCGGATGACAATCTTTTTTGTCTTGTAAAGTGGGTTCTGTGCCAACAACCCGGGAATAACACTTGTGAATACTATGTCTGCGAGTTCATGAGGGTGTGCTCAGTCAGAACTGACTGGGAGAAGCTAAAAGTACGTTAAATCGATCTCATATTAACTCACACAAATGTTTTCCTCTCCAAAAGTTTTCACTCCAACATATATATGCTCTTCAGTCATCTTCATCACCACCGTTGCCCGGCTTCCACGATTCATTAGGGTCATTGTAAAATTCTCCGGAGGAATTCAAAACTTGATCATTAAGGAACCCTGCTATGGTCTCTTGAATTGCCTTGAGCTCGTCTTTTACCAGGACCTTTTTCTTTAAATAATCAGTCTTCAAACAGAGTCAAAGGGAAATGTATTAATATATATATATATATATATATATATATATATATATATATATATATATATATATATATATATAGTTTGTAATATATATATGTCTTATGTCGTATTGTGCCCTTTGTCAAAACCGATACACACACATATAATATATATACATATATATATTTTACATACATATATATATATGTAATATATATATATATATATGTATATATATATAATATGTGTGTGTATAGATAATTTTAAATCGAAACCATAATTAAAAAACAAAACGAATAATGAACTGAAAAAACACGAAAAATAAAAAAAGAAGGATTTAGTCCCGGTTGTTGATACAAACCGGGACTAAAAGGTTCCACAGACCCGAGGACACGTGGTCTGGGTTGCAGACCTTTTAGTCTCGGTTTGTGTTTCAAACCGAGATTAAAGGTCCACTTTTAATCCCGGTTCTAGACCCGGGATTAAAAGGGGTGACATTTACTCTCGGAAGCTTATTTCCGATTGGGAAACCGGGGCTAAAGGGATTTCTCAACCGAGAACAAAGGCCATTTCTATGCCAGTCTCCGAGTAGCCGCCTGGAGTCAAGTCGATGATGCGTGGCAAAGCATGCCAAACTGCCGTGTAGATTGCGCAGCTCGTACGCGCAATACGAAACAAGCTTTGTCCCAGGGCGTGCTGCACGGAGTCGGTTGTTTTGACGGTTTGACAGTAGACAGCAGTGTCTGGACGCATGTTGCGGTTGTAACCCGTCGGCTGTTAGGTCCGGAGGAGTTGCCGGCTCAATCTGAAGATGTTCATACTCGGCCGATATACTCCGCTTGATTAGACTTTGGCCCCGGACAAAATAATCAATCATTATATTAGAACATAAAAAAATACTCAGCCGGTATACTTGATCAGACTTTGATCATGGACTAAGTGCATGTTTGAGACTGCTCTATGAACTTTATCATGGAGCAACTTAAGAAAAAAAACTAGAGTTTGTGAAGCACCCCTTTAAATGCTATTATAAGTCTACTTTTTTTAGTAGCGTGCATGGAGCTAAATCTGTTTGTAAAAAAAAAAGTGAAGCAAAATTGAAAAACATTGAGCAGAGCAATCCTAAACACTCTCTAAATAATTAAAGCCCTGTTTGCCAGGGCGTCTCAACCGACTTAAGAAGTCGTTTAGAGCCGTTTTGTACGAAACAGAGTAAAACTAAACGGCTTCACCTAAGAAGCCCCTTGAATCATGCTCTCACAGAGCATATATGAAAAGTGGAGCCAAAAATAGTAGCTTCATTTAATTTAATGGGTTTTGCATATGGTTTTATGAGAGCATGTTTCAAAAACTTCGTATGTGGAGCCATTTTACCAAATGATTTACTGAAACGGCTTTACTCTCACTCATATAGCTATTCATGGAATCAAAATCAAAATAAAAACTTTACCGGTAAAATAGAGCCATGCCAAACATGATCTAAATTCGACTGACATGTCTCGCCGACTCTCGAGTCAGTCGAGCAAACCTAACTAAACCCCCAACTCATGACTGTGCGCACGGGCGCACGACTTGGTTTGTTCGACGTCAGCATCCCACACGTTTTAAGCAGTAAGTACACCACCTACCTTTACCAATTTTTAATCTGAACTACATTGTTGACACTACTATAAAATTGATTTTCAGCGATAAGAGCTTTTTAGAGATGGATCCATCATGCCAGTAGAGTTTAACCTCCAAAATTGGAATGGATTTGTGTTATTCCTCTACGCCTAGAATACCAGAATACCAAATCATATACTTGAAAAGACATGAGAGAAATATTGGCTAGTAATTGCGAAACCCTAATTCATTACTGCTTCCTTTCTTTTATCCGACAAATGGAATGGTAGAGCTTTTTTTCATATTTTCTTTTCATCAAAGTTGTCTCTACAATGGCCTCTAAACTGATCTGCTCTAAAAATGCATAACTAGAGGTGATGATTGTTCCCTACAAATACCTCTATTTAGAGGGCCTATTTAGTTCTCCTTTAAAATTCCAACTTCTCTGTCACATCGTGTCACATCGGATGTTTAGACGTATACATGGAGCATTAAATGTAGAAAAAAATTAATTACACAGTTTGAATATAAATCGCGAGATGAATCTTTTGAATCTACTTAGACCATGATTAAACACTTATTGTAAAATTAGCACATGTGCTACAGTACCCAAAATTCCAACTATCCAACGTCTAAACACAACCTAATTCCACCACTGCCTAAAATGCATTAGCACATCAAACACCCCCATGTAACAAGCCATGAATAGATGGGCATCTAGTATTTGGCTAACAAAAGGAAGCCACACAATAATTCACATTCATATTGCCAACCAGGGAAAATAAAATTAGGATACACAAATATATAGATATACAAATTACCCACTATTGTCATTAAGTGTAAAGATTAGTCCAAACTACTCTTAGGGGCTATTTGGATCCTTTCATTCGAAGGAATTGAAATCTACTTAATAGGGTAGGCTATTTGGCTTGGAAATTAACATTTCAAAATTTGCTAAAGTCCACGTATAAACCTATCCTAAATTCATATGATGGAAGATAGAAATTGATTCTATAGATAATCATACATTTCTACTTTGCAACTTATATCACGCTCTTCAAAATCATTCCCCTATGATAGAAATGCAACACTCGTTCTTTATAAATGATTATTAAAATAATATATACGGATTTTTCATACAACCATATTAGTTTAATTAATCAGTGTCCAAATTATGATTATTAAAATGAATTCAATTCTTAGGATCCAAATGGAGCCATATATCTATTTTTCTATTACCCTCATTCATTCATTATTTAAAGAAAACACGAGGTCGATAAAGAGAGAGAAAAAAACATGAAGGGAGCTACATGACCAGAGAGAAACCAGGATACGCTGCTTGCCATAGTTGTGAGGTCCTTTTTACTAAAATGCAAATACGCATTGTGCTACAGTTGCTGAGACACCGAGATATTCTTTGGCCAACCGTTTTAGCATGGATTTGTTTTTTTTTTTTTGAGAAATCATGGATTTTACTACGGCCCAAAACTTTATCAGCCCAATACATTTCATTGAAATGAACTAATTAACCGAACCCATAGTACCAGGCCCGGCCCATTAGGGTTCCTCGCCCAACCTATAAATCCCGCTCCGCCTCCACCACACTTCCCTCGCCAGCCGCCGCATCACCGCCGGCTTAGGTTTAGTAGGTCTCCTCTCCGCCGCCTCCAGCTGCGGGGAGCTCGCCAAAATGGTTGCCCACCGGGTAAGCTTCTTTCGGCGGCGCCGCCTTCTCCGCTCTTCGATCGTCTAACCGGGCTTAGCTGCTGATCTCGTCCGCTTTCGTGCAATGTGTTTGGAGCCTCCAGTTCCATCAGTACCAGGTGGTGGGTCGCGCGCTGCCAACCCCCGTTGATGAGCACCCCAAGATCTACCGCATGAAGCTCTGGGCTACCAACGAGGTCCGCTCCAAATCCAAGTTCTGGTCAGTACCTCGTTGTCTCGTCGTCGATGATACCGTGGTTATCTTGTTGCTTTGGTGCGTATTTCGTGACGATGGCTTGTGTCTTGTGCGCGCGTAGGTACTTTCTGAGGAAGCTCAAGAAGGTTAAGAAGAGCAACGGTCAGATTCTCGCTATCAACGAGGTACAACCTGTTCTCTTCTAATGCTGATCTACTTGATGGATTTGCGTGGATGGGTTTAGTATTTCAAATATTTGGACGATAGGTTCTGTTAGTGTTGCTTTTGCTGATTTTATTGACATTGTGAAGTTGATGCCCTGCCTCACTAGTCACCATTTTTCTTGACTGTTGATTGGCTAAATGCTATAGATGAATGGTTACTGCTGTCCAAATTATTTAGAAGTGAGTAGCATAGGCTGGCCTGTTTCAGTTGAAATCTGAGATTGCAGTGATGAACCTTGTCCTCTGATGGATTCTAGTGGTTTGGTTTGCTCTTGGATTACTTCAGCAAAAGAGTTGGTGCTATTCTACCGAAGGTTCAGCAAAAGAGTCTTCATGTTCAATCATATTATGCCCCACCTTACTTATTTATATTAACCCTGTTGATCTGACTTTGGAATGAGATGTGGTAGTTTGGCATTATAACAATCTGATCTAGTATTTGGCTGTTGGCTGATGCTTATCTATTTTGTAACTTTGTAAGTTGCTGAATGGGTTTCCTTGTTGCATTTTGACTAACCCTCAGCGGATGGAGCTGTATCAAAACTAATGAGGATAGGTTTCCAATCCTAAAGTTAATTGTCTTCCAAGAACCAATGGGGAAATTATTATCTAGGGCTGTAGAAAATTTGTTTTTCTGTTCATCATTGTCCCTTGAAGCACTTGTCTGAATTTTTGTGTACTGTTTGTTTTCTTTGTCATGTCTGCCTCTAACCTTTCTTGATCTTTCATAGATCTTCGAGCGTAACCCTACCACAATCAAGAACTATGGCATCTGGCTACGTTACCAGAGCAGGACTGGTTACCACAACATGTACAAGGAGTACCGTGATACCACCCTGAATGGTGCCGTGGAGCAGATGTACAATGAGATGGCTTCCCGTCACCGTGTGAGGTCACCCTGCATCCAGATCATCAAGACGGCAACAGTTGACTTCAAGCTCTGCAAGAGGGACAACACCAAGCAGTTCCACAATTCGAAGATTAAGTTTCCTTTGGTTTACCGCAAAGTCAGGCCTCCAACCAGGAAGCTGAAGACCACCTTCAAGGCTTCAAGGCCCAACTTGTTCATGTGATCCAACTCACCCTGACACTATCCCAAATCTGTGAGCTTGGCCGTCTGGAGGGTTGCGAGTTCAGGTTAATGAAATCTACATGCAACATATTGTTTCTAAATTCTAGTTGTAGGTCCATGCAGTGGCCTTTATTAGCTTGATGAATGTCTCCATTTCTTTCTGTCCTTTACCATCTGCTGCCTTATAAATTATAATAGCCAGTTCAGATCACATCTGCTTTAAGCTTTACTCCAATGTCTAAATTAGTGTTTGCTTATTATGCCTCTGTGGCTGCAGTCTTCCCTTTGGTCAAGGAAGAGTTGTTTTACTCTGTACCCCTTGTCATTTGTTGATCTTACTGATTGCTTGTTTAATCGAGTATATTTGCAATGCTCTTAAACTAGTAAATATTGCTCTTAAACTAGTAAATTTTCTTAATCCTGTAAATTTTGCGAGTTTGGTGTTCAAGTTGTGATGTTTTGTGTTTTTCTCAAAAAAAAATGTTTTGATTACTTCCGAGGGCAACTTTGCCAAGGTTACCAACTATAAATTTGGTTTCCTTTTTTTCCCTGTTGCCAAAATCACTGTTGCTACTGGATGTTTGATTGTCCATGAGCTATTTTATTTGGTTTCATGGATGAGCGTTCTAGCCAACATTGTTTAGTACATTTTGAAGTTGTACGAAACTTTTAATGCTTTGAATTCTCATGTGTTCTTCCATGCTGCAGCATAACCTGTTTCTTTTTGCATGACGTAATCTATTTGATTTTCCATTAGTGACACGGTCATGAGTCTTTATCTGTATTTGGAATCCAAGTGTGTTAATATTGAGTTCGTGTGTAGTGTGAATGTGGATTAATTTGTATTACTAATTTGGTTTCTGATTACAATTGTAAATATTTTCAGGCAACTTTGCCAAGGTTACCATTGCCATACTGAATACACCTTCATGGTTTTATTGTAGGCATTCTGGCAGACATGAGCCTATTTCCACAGTTTTTTTTCCCCTGAAAACTGTAGTAAAAGTTTTCATTTGCTAAACTTGTTATTCAGCTATTTCAGTGATTTTTTTTTTCTGGGATCTGTAGTGGATGTTTTCATTTGCTTAGTTGCTGTTCTTTTCCCTGAAAATTAACAAGATATGGATCAAATCTTTATTGCCTCTCATTCATGTTTCATTTCCTCCCTGGTCATTGGTACCGATTGTGGAACGCTGGACTTAGATTCAATGGCTTGGAATAAATGTGATAAAAGTAATTGTCATTGTTGGAGTTGAATTTATTGGTCCCCAGAAGCCATTTGAAACTTCTGTTATTTGTAATGTACATATTATTTAGTGTTGTATGTATTTGATATCGCGTGTATTCTTGAGGCTGAACGATTTGTAAAGCCCCAGCTCAAACGCAAAAGGTTTCAACGAGCTGCCGAAAGTCCTTCCGCCGAGTTTCTCAAGTCTCTTGTATGTATTAGGGAGATTTCAACTTCCTGCAGGTGCAGCGTTTATCAGTTATGTCTATTTTGTTAACAACGTAGGAAGAAGAAGAAGAAGAAGAAGAAGAAGAAGAAGAAGAAAACGTAGGTTTGTCGGAATTTTGTTTCATGAGCTCAGCCATCGTCAGCTCAAGCCAAAATTCGACGCGGAGGGATTGCAGTTACCTGCATGTGCAGCTTTGTTCGCCATCTGATTCGCAGGGGCTGCAAATTTATCAGTTATATCTGTTTTGTTAATAACGTAGGTCCTCTGTTCGCAAAAAAAAAAAAAAAAACGTAGGTTCGTCGGATTTTTGTTTCATGAGCTCAGCCATAGTCAACTCAAGCTAAAATTCTACGTGGAGGCTTCCAGCAATCCAGCGCCGTTATTTCAGGATTGTAGTTCGCCACTGCAGCAGCATCCTTCAGCATAATTGGATCATCGAAAAGGTTCATACTGTGCGAATAGTTCAAAATACACCATTGTGAAACATCACGTCGATACTTATATAAATAACCTGTTTATATTCCATATTTATTCATTAAATAGTAAAATATTTTTTAGTTAAAGGTTGACTAAGGGTTTATCTACGTAGCACTCACGTGTTTCACGCCCACTGGACACTTGATTTTTTTCACCGTCATCGTCATCGTCGCCCTGCCACGGTGTTGTAGGGTCTCGTCAGAGCTCCACTGCCATGGCCGCGGAGCTACGACAATGCCTTATCGTTCCCGTGGCGGCCTCTCTCTCCCCCTCCCCCTCTTGTCATCGCTTTGTTCTCCAGCTGTGGCGAGAATAGCCATGATGCGCCCGCTCGTCTTGGCCCTACTGCCTCCACCGCAGCTAGGACCTAAAACTGCTTTGCACCTATCCCCATAGCCTGGCCGGCCTACCTTCCATAAACCCCTTTATATGCTAGCCGGACTTGTGGAAGAAGAGGAGAGAGCTTGCACTGAACTTACCTGGCGCGTGTGAGTTCCCCTTGTCAGAACCCGAGCCACGTGCGCTGCCATGGGCGTGGAAACGGGCGCGGTCAGGTGGAGCGTGACTGAAAGACACCAGTGTTGTTTAGCATTCCTCTCGATTAATAATCGAAGTCAATTGTCAAGTGAAGGCATATCGGTAATATATGTATACTTGAAGAGCTTCCAACTTGCCAATACATTTCACTAGTGTCAGGTAGGCTTGCCACATTGTAGTCTTGTTCAATCATATTTTATTTTACGCATCTTACTATTGGCAACATAAAGTTAAGAACCCCATTGATCAGACTTAGTAAGGTGATACAGTAGTTTGACATTGTGAAAAGTATTTTGCAGTTCACTAATGTTTAATTATTTTGGATGTTCATAAGTTGTTGAGTGGGTTTCGTTGGGTGGCATTTTTAGTAGCCCTAGGTGGATGAGTATGGGCTTGCAGTAGTTTATTGTCTTCCAAGAGTCAATGTGATTTTTTTTTTAGGAAACAGGAGAGGCCTAGAGTCCTCTACTGGAAATTTATTAAACAGTAAAACAAAAACAAGTACAGGAGTTCAAGAGATAAAAAAAGAAACAAAGAAAATGAGAAAGACTACACAAACTGCTCTATCCATGAGACAATGTGGGGGAAGTTTCCGTTTCAAAAAAAAAAAATGTGGGGGAAGTACTTTTTGGCTCTCCACAAGAGATTCATAAAATTATGCTTGAAAATCTGTATGATCCTAAACCCTAAACCGTAAACCCTTAAAATTAAAATTAATATGGTAAAAAAGTATGACCTAAAATTTTTATCCCCAATCATTTTTTTTTGTTAAAAATTCCTTTGTGCAATTTACGTCCAAACAAGTGCTTACCAATGTTTTTGTAATAATTGAGATGCTTTCTCTGCAACATAGTTGGATTGACTTACAATTTGAGATGGAGGGAGTATTAATTATAAATAAAAAATAGGGAATGTGATCTGAATCCAAAAGCGAGAGTAAGAGATAGGTTTGATAACTGTCACCACAAACGAAACCTTGGATACTTTAGCAAGAGCGCTTCTCTTGTTATGCCCCACTCAACTTTTCTTTCGAGCCACGAAACAGTATTTCTCTCTCAAAACAAATCAGTATCAGCCAAAATCAGCGCTTGTTTTCAGCCAAAAGAACAGGATATGCTTAAGATATTGGTCAGCAAGAATTTCTAATCTCTACTACTGAGGCAACTCGATCGAACTCTAGCTTACAGTTTACAGGCTACCATGACCCTGAAATTGAAGGGTCGAGGACGCGGCCAACAAGGACGATCGCACGAGACACCTCCTCGATCACAAAGAACACAAACGGGTGATCAGCAACGAAATCCACCCTCACCGGCTGATGATCCAGCACCGCACTTGCCCCACAGAGCATATAGCTGGCAGTGGCACCATGGGCAGAGGTGCCTCCCTCGTTCACCTCGAGCACCGCCTTATGGCAGACGTCGGCAACGTACAGCGGCGGCGTGCCAGCAGCGTCGTCCCCGTCGTCGCGCTTGGCCGCCGCCATGTCGGCAAGGTCAGCTTCGCCAGCAACGAAAGCGGATTTGATCCCCATGCCGTCTCTGAGGACCTCCCTCACGCTGCCGGAGGCGGCGAGCTTGAACTTGGGCAGCCGGAAGTCGCCGACGGGGACCTGCGAGGTCGGCAGGCGGTAGTGCCAGAACCCAGCTCCGGAGGCCATCTTATCGACGAGACCCGGAAGCCCGTCCCGCTCGTCGGGCAGGAAGACGCACATGGAGTATTTCGGGGTGGGGTCGTCGTCATCGCCGCCGGTGGGATTGCTCTCTGATGGTGATGATCGTCCCTTACGCGGTGCTGACGCCGGTGCTGCTGGTGCCGGCGATCTGTACGGGAGCTTGAGCACCTTGTACCCGTTGCGTACGGCGATGAACTGGCTGCGCACCGAGCACATGAAGGGCACGTCGGCGGCGCTGCCGTCGAGGCGGTGGAACTTGTCCACCACCGTGTGCGCCTTGGCGAACGGCGCCTCCCATCTTCCCTTGAAGTAGATGGCGCTGGAGAGCACGAGGGTGGTGAGTGTGTCCACTGAGCTTGCATCAAAGATCGAGTCGATGTGGTTGTTGGTCGCCGCCGCCAAACAGGCGTTGATCTCGCGAACCGCCTTCTCCGGCTTCACGAAGAGACAGGATTAAATCCACTAATAATGTACAAGAACCGAAAGGAATTTCGACGGTTTCGATTTCGACAAGAGATCCGCCGTATGCATGCATGCAACAAGATCTCACCTCGTTAGCGAAGTCGACGGCGCGCGCCTCGGCGTTGTAGGACGCGGCGGCGGCGTCGCGGAAGGACGGCAGGAGCGCCCACGCGGCGTCGTGCCAGGCGCCGCACGCGAACGCGATGGCCGGCGCGCTGCCCGATCGCGACCGGTCCGCGAGCGCGCGCTCCGCGGTGCGGTGGGCGAACGTGGCGAGGTCGTCGCGGGAGTCACCGCCGAGCGCGTCAAGGAGCTCCTGGAGCGTGCCGCCGCGGGCGCCGGCGGCCAGCAGCGCTAGCGCGGCATAGACGGAGACCGGCGAGAAGGCGAGGTTGGCGGCGGCGATAATGTGGCCGGAGCCGTGCTCCTCCGCGACGGGCGCGAGTTGCCCGGTGAAGCAGAGCGAGAGCGCCGTTAGGCCGGCGGCGTTGGACCTGCGCGCGGTCTTTCCTGACAACCTCCGTCGCTTTCGCGTCATGGCTAACTTGGAAACTTGATTGATCGGTGATGTTTCTTTTTATATTTTTTATTAGTTTGTGTGCTCGGGATCAATATATGGAACTCTTGTCTTTGTCTACGTAGTTCTCGTACAAATCCAATATCCGCTTCCTTGCCATCTGCGAAAAAATTTCTGTGTGGACGTGGAGCCAGCGGAAGGCTCCAGATCACGCGGTCTTGATCCCTGATGCCGTCATGTCGATGGAAGGTGGGCACGCACCAAATAAGAAAGCGAGACGGCCGGCGCTCCGGGCTCGGCAGGGTCGGTTCGCTTTCCAGAAAAAGCGCTGTAGGGGTACCCGTAGTGGTGGCCCATAGTCATCTACGGAAAATCGTCATCGACAACTAGGGCTGGACCTTTTAAAAAAAAAGACAATGAAATTACGAAATAGTATTTTTCTCTGAGAACAAATCAGCATTAGCCAAAATTAGCGTTGGTTTTCGGCCCAAACGAATAGGGCGTCGTGGGCGGGATGGGGAGTATCCATCTACAGAAAATCGCCATCGACAATCGCTGCAGTGAGAAGACCCGGCGAGCAGTGGCGGAGCCAGGCTAGAATTCAAGGGGAGCTAATTTTAGTCTTGTGATTAATCATTGGTCTTATGATTAATTATTAGTTGATTTACATAGTAATAAGTGAAATATTATGACACAATAGCATGCAAACAGCGGAAACAACAACGGTATATTTCAAACGGCTAGATGAGCTAAACACAAATGCTAATTAAATTATGTAATAGTACGTTGAAATATACTCCTAGCATCATTAGGATGGAAGCTAGAATAAAAAGTGTGCATACACTCTAATCCATCCGAGAAGGGGGGATCGGCGCCCAGGATGGCCCTAAGGCCCTCCACAACATTGGGCTTAAGTAGCGTCAGAACAGGAGAGAGATGATTGAAGAGTTACTCCACACGCTGCAGCTAGTAGTGCCAACTTTTGAAAAATGAGGAGCAACGCAAGTTGTTGCGTCGGTTTCAACTGGTGCCAAGTTAGAAGAATAGTATATTTTGCTTCATTTCTTCTCTCTGCAACACTGCTTTACATTCCTAACATAGTACATTTGATGGGTCCCATAGTGATTTCTCACACTGCAGTGTTTCAGACATGGAGCAAGCTTTTTGTGGTGGCATCCGCATTTTTTACTAGAACCACTCTACATTGTGGAGGGACTAACATGGCTCCGCCAGTGCCGGCGAGATGACCAGCGTCGTGGCCACTGGCCACGAACATCCTTCACGTAGCTCGCGTCCGATTGGACCCCCTGACTCAGCATGTATGTTATTGTCATAGCGAAGAGCAATGTTAGAAACTCGGATTCAGATGAGAAGGTGGGCTAGGTAAAGAGAAGCTGGAAGAATTCTGAGAATCTACTTCCGGTAAAATCCGATTTAGGCAATTTGGGCCATTGGATCGGAGATCGGACGGCCGAGGGAATTCGGGGTGACATGGACGGTGTTTCTGCCTGAGGAGCAGGCCATCTTTGTTTGGGTAAATTAGGCATGACTAGCAAATATATGCCCATGAGTTACGATGGGAAAGAAAAATACTAAATGTTGATAAAAACAACGATAGATGCACATATATTTGTTTTACCCTTTGTACATATGATAGCCATGAAATCCATAATGTTTGTGGGCGATAACATCACAATTCCTATTAATAAGCCAATAACGAATTAAATTACAACTTTGATATATTTTTTCTATAGTTACAAAGCACATGAATATTTAAACGTAAATATATCATAACATTAAATTCCTATACCATCAATGTGTTTCCAAAATTAGGGTGTTTAGTTCCTTGAGTGAATTTTTTGGGTACTGTAGTACCGATGCTAACTTTAGCGATAAGTGTCCAGTCGTGACCTTATTAGACTCAAAAGATTCGTCTCGGAATTTATATGCAAGCTATGTAATTAATTTCTTTTTATCTATATTTAATTCTTCATGCATGTGTTTAAACATTCGATATGATGAGATGTAAAGTTTTTTAAGGTGTAATTAAACACCCCGTGAGTTTTCAAACTTTGTTTCAGGACCCATAAAATTCTGACGGCAATAAGTTAGTTGTCAATGTGCTAAGGATTGGTTTGTTCGCTGATGATTATGAAACGGAATTATCCTTTTTTTATTTTTTTATAAGTCAGCCCTTGTCGATCGAAGAGAGAGATTTTGATTTATTTAGGATTAGGATCTGTCAGACAACGGGAGCGCAAGAAAAAATAAACAGCAAGGCAGGTCCGCAGGTAGGAATAAAACCAGTATAAAAGAAAAGAAAGGGGTTCGAAAAAATTCATGTGACTAAAATTTAGTTTCCACTGGTAGGAATAAAACCATTATAAAGAAAAGAAAGGGGTTCCAAAAAATTCATGTGACTAAAATTTAGTATTCTTTCAGACGATAGTTATTGCATATACTTTATATTAAAGTTGTAGGTTTCGTTCGTTATAATTTTTATATGCGCAATCTGTAATTTTTGGTATCGATAATAAAAACTCATTAGATAAAACTACAAACCTAACAAAATCTGATTTGTGTTAGCACAAAGATAATTAATAATTTACAATTATTTCTATAGGAAGATAAGGACAAAAATTTAATGTGTCATGTAAAGTTAAATAAAGAAATCATAAAAATAACAATGCACTTATACTAGCTAGTTGATAATATAACAGTGTTGCCTGAAATCATCTAAAATTTCAGACATTTGAAATATAGAAAAAGTCGAAAAGAAAAGAGAAGTAAAAAACAGAAACACAGTGCAAAACGTAACGACAGAAGAAGGAAAAAAACAGAAGTGTACCTGATTGAACAAAAATAGGAACGGAAAGTAGCCTGAACCAAAAAAAAAAAAACCGAAACAAACGTCGAAATAAATGTAAAAAAGCTGACCTGATATATTCAAATTCCTTGAGAACGGGACATGGACACTTTGGCATGTCGGGCGACCGAGACTATCCGCACTCTTTAACCTTATATTTATCCTCTAAAAGGAATATTCCGTCTTAATTATCGACATTCCATCCTCTATATCAATTTCTCCAGCACCCATCCATACTATACATAATCCTCAATCAACTATGGGGCCCACTTGTCAGTTTTTTAATAATAAAACCACCCACCGACCACTCCTCACTTCCCATTCTCTCTCTCTCTCTCTCTCGAACGGCTCCTCCCCGAGGCTTCCCTGGCCGGCACGAATGTGGGCGGGCGCGCGACCCTCCAGCGAGCGCGTGGCGGGCGGCGCGCGGTGGTTCGGAGCGAGAGAGGAGAGAGAGTCCCGCGGGCGATGGCTCCGGAGCGCGGGCAGATCCCGACGTGGCCTGGCCGCGGGCGCAGCCGAGGGCGGTGTGGGCAGCTATTTTGGTGATGGCACAGCCCATAGCCCCGGCCATGGCGTTCACGAAGAGACACAGCCATGGTGTCCGACGGCGTGCCTATCCTCCTCCATTGCCCTCCCCACTTGCTCTCTCTCCGCGGAGGACGAGCGTGGCCCCGTGCACATAGCGGACGATCGCTATCACGCCAGATTTGGCGGACGAGCGATCCTCCGCTACGATAGCGGACGGGGACAGAGTACCCGCTGCAGCGTCCCTGTCCGCTATCCGCATACTGCAGGATAGGGATAGAGTACCCGGTGCGGGTAGTCTGAGGCATCGGGTGACGGGGACATGTGTCCAAAGGCACTACACTCAGGTAGGAACTCAAAGAAAGCCTTCTTCACATTGTTACCTAATGTTGGGTGACCCAAACTGAGGTCCGCGTGCATCATCACCAATCTTCCACACTGGCTCTAACACGTCGATTCAAGGATGGTTCATGTCAAGGGTGGAGATGGTGCTACATGGCCCTTTCCATGGATCATTGGACCCATCCCAACCAAAGAAAATGACTTTCACCGCGACCAACACTTTACATTGAAGCAAATGAGACCTTAGACCATCCACACCGACTCAAGATAGGGAGAGAGTGAGGAGAAGCTTGGAGAGTGTTGACAGTTACTAACGCTATCACAAGAGTGTAGCCAAATCTATCCTTTAGCAGTGGTAATACTTCTCAACGCAATCACCGGGGTTGTCAATCTCTATGCTCAAAGTATGTGGTTGTTGACACTTCTAACGTCGCTATGAGGAATAAAGTTGTCTCTAGCAACTGCGCCAAAAATGCTTATGGGTTTGCTCTATAGGATAGGCGATGAGATTCTGCAAGCGCACAGAACTATCATGTAGCACTTTACCTGGGAGTAGCAGGTGTTGAATTTATATTTTCCTAAAGGAAGGCGGAGTTTGTGATTCCTAAGATCTAATAGTCAAGGATCTAGATATGGATAACTGGGATAACAACCTTAGTGAGGATAAATCAATGAAGGATAAATAAGGTGGAAGCACACTGGATAACTCTGAGTAGCTCAAGAGTTTATGGGAGAACTCTAACACAGTAATAGATCAAATGGTTGTTATACCAAAGAGTCTGCTATATCAGGAGCGTGCAAAGTCCTAAATTCGCCAGGGTTTGACTGATTAGGCACCGTACACCTACAAACTATACGCCTTTAACCTAGGCCGAATGTGGTGGAATCCAGAGGATTCTAGGGCTGTCACCACCTAGAACCTACCACTACTCTCCGTGGGCCTAGCCGCACTCAAGGTTAAGATATAGCCTAAACACCGCGCTTAATCTAAAAACTTAATACTCTAACTCGAGCTCAAGAATTAGAGCACTCTAACCAAGCAATGAGACAGGTCTACAACTGCTTAAAGTATAACAATAAATAAATGAAGCAGGGGACCTTTATTACCGATAAGAGTGAAGAATACCGCAGAGGAGGTCGCCGACAAGCCCGGCTCCTTCACAGACTTCCTCCTTCTCCCGACTTCTCTCTCACTACTCTACTCTTCTCTAGCTAGCACTATTCCTAAGAGCAGAGCTTCGCTAGAGAGAGAGAGAGAGAGAGAGAGAGAGAGAGAGAGAGAGAGAGAGCAGGAACTACTTCTGACTATAGAATGAGCTGAATCTCTAGTGGTTCTCTTTTACAAGCGAGGCAGAGGGTCCTATTTATAGTGCAGGGGAACTCCAGGGGTACTTGTAGGTGCTCCGAAGGTCGGTGGCCCGAAGTGGCAGGGCGGGCGCCCTACTAGGAGGGCGGGCGCTCCCTTGGATGCACCGACTTGCATCTTACGACCCTCATTCCTCCTCAAAGGCAGTTGCAAGGTCGGTTGATGCCCTGTTTTGGTGGTTTACAACCCCTGGGAGGATGACATGTGGATCCATCGATCCTTGGCACATCACTTGATCACCGTTGGATGAAAACTGACTTTGATAGGTGGTTTGGATGACTCCAGGGGACCTTCACATGGATTGTGGACGTGGCAGGCAGTTTGGACTGAGCGGGCACCCTGTTGATAGGGCTTCCGGATCCAAGTGACATGATTCTGAGCCGTTGATGTTGAATCAACGTGCCACAGCCTGTTTGGGAGGATGTGACACGGATCCGTGACATGGTAAGTCAAATTGGTGCCAATGACAGGGCGGGCGCCCTGTGACTTGGCCCCAATGTGGCTCTTGTCACGTGTGTTGCTCAAATATGCCTTTGTTTGCTTTGTTTCTACCTGTTTTGCACCTGCAACCACAATTCTCCATGTACAAGTGGAACTAGGTGAGTTTCAAAGTGAGTCCTTTGCATTTCATGTGGTTTTACCTTGATTCTGGGTGAAATGTTGACAGTAAAATAGGGTGTTAGCGACCGTCAACAGAGAGGAGTTGGAGCAGTTATCCTGCTCTCCCACTTGTACCTCGGCGGATGAAGCTCTTCTTCGAGTGAAGTCCCGTGTCTTCTCTGGTGACTATAATCTTCTGCATTACTTAAGTGTTGTTTTGTATTATTGTCGTTTATGGGTTTCATCGTTTGGTTCGAGTCCTTGATCTTATTTGATCGAGGCCTGGATTGGAGTAGTGAGTCTTTGGTTTCAATGTGTCGTTTAGGCTATACCTTGCCTGTGTTTATGGCTAGGCCTCTGGATAACTAGTGGTGGGTGGCAGGTGGCGACAACCCTGTTTATCCTCCGTATTCCTGTGAAATCTGACCCAATTAGGAATTTGGCCCATAGTGGTCCATGTGCAACCCATGTGCAAGTAATGGGATATTGTGGGGGTTTAGTCCCACCTTGGTTGTTAAAGGTGGGTTAGACTAACATAGGCTTCTAGAGTCCATCCCACCCTCTTCGGGTTGATCCTTTTACACGAAGCGAGGATAAAAGCGTAAGTGGGATGGTAGTAGGTGTGGTTCATTCAGCATGCAGAGTGGATCTGAGCCATTTGAACTCTGGGGTGTTACAAATGGTATCGGATCCGACCTTCGCGGCCATAGGCGCGTGCAGGCCAGGGGCGCGAACACAGGGTTCATTGGGCGTGTAGGCCCTACGGGGCGCACGGTGTGGCACATGTGCTGGCACTGGACTCAAGGCCGTGTGTACTAAGAGGGAACGTTCCTGGTCACCATTTGCCCAGTTGTGGGTGTGTTGGGCCGACGAGGACGTTGAGCCCTTTGAGGGGGTGTATGTGACATCTAGCCCAGTTTGGAATTTGGCTCAGAGTGGCCCATGTGCAAGTAATGAGATATTGTGGGGGCTTTTAGTCCCACCTTGGTTGTTAAAGGTTGGTTAGACCAACATATAAGGCTTCTATAGTCCATCCCACCATCTCCGGGTTGATCCTTTTATGCGAAGCGAGGACGAAATTGTAAGTGGGATGGTGGTATGTGTGGTTCATTCAGCGTGCAAAGTGGATCTGAGCCTTTTGGACTCTGCACTGTTACAATTCCACCACCATAAGTATAGTTACTAAGTCAAAGGGCTTGTGTACCTCGTCCCAGTAAATCTCATGGGTTGATTAGGTGCGTTATGCCCGCAAGTAAACAACTATGATATACTATTAGTAAGTAACAAATGAACAAACTACTTCACTAAAGTATCATACAATATATTCAATAAAGGAAAGTCTTAAGAAAGAGAAAATGTACCAGAGCTACACTACAAGTAAACAACTATGATATACTATTAGTAAGTAACAAATGAACAAACTACTTCACTAAAGTATCATACGATATATTCAATAAAGGAAAGTCTTAATAAAGAGAAAATGTACCAGAGCTACACCAGACTCCGAAGACTACTGTAGGGTTTTGTTCGTATTCCTTAATATTTAACAAGATCCCACCACATGATCATCTTGTCGACCTAAGTGAGGAACTTATTTCTCTATTGCATGTTAGGCATAGCTTCATGTACTCCGGATTTAAAGAAAAACTCCATATATGATTTTTTTACCTAAAAACCCTCAGCTCTCCACTGAATCCAGATCCACCAAAAATCTAAATCTAGGGCCAGAAGCATTGGATTTCAAGGTGCATGTTAAGATGTGCTCTAAAAGCTTATGCATTCCTTCCCTTCCATGATTCTCGCGCAGCTCGCTCGACCTCTCGTGTCGGCCTTTTGCTTCGATTATAAGAAGAGTGACTACATTATTTATATGGCATATTTGATTACAATAGTACATAGCTATTTAATGTTGAGAAACTAGGTTATAAAACCAGTGAAATGAATCTATTCATTAAGGGCGGCTATTTTTTCATCCATCAAAACTTACAAGTGCTGCCCCAACACATACTTTCCATGGCACCAGGACACCACCTCAAGAAACTACAACATCCCCAACCCTAAGTTTATTCACATGGACCCATATTAACTTTTTTTGTATCCTCACTCTCACGCACCTTCTCTCTCCCCCATCCACTTCCTCCCTTTAACCCCATCTTCTCACTCATCACCTAGGGCATGTTGGCCTGCGGTGGCGTGGCTGGACCTAAGGCTCACAGAGGGCCGGCGGGCGGCACACAACACCCAGGCGTGGCTCGGCCGGTGCGGAGTGCCAATGGAGGGTGCGGGCGATTTGCAACACGTTGGCGGTGATGGGCGCACGGAGCGCTTGCGAGCGTATGGGCTGCTCACGATGCGGCAGGGGACGATGTATGTGGGCGGCCGTGTCTACGGGCTTTCGCACGGCTAATGGAGACGGGCGTGTGGGCTCTGCGTGGCTAGTGGAGGTGGCGCAAGCATGTGGCTAGTGAAGGCATGAGAGATAGAAGTGGTGAGGACAGTGGATGTGGAACGTGCGGCAGACGGAGGTGACGATGTCAAGGGATGTGATGCACTTCTTCCTTGTTATTGGTTTGCTTCCTTCTTGGGGCCCATAGAACGAGGGATGAAACTACCCATCTCTCCCCAACCCAGAATCGGTCATTTCCTCGTATGTTGGATTATGGGTAGGCGGAGAAACCGTTCTGCGTATTTTTTTAATAAGAGATAGCTCTCCTCTCTCCTATTAAAATATGAGAAAATGTTCTATGAACTAGTTAATAGTTAGCTATTATGAACGGACTTATACACGTCTTAAAATTATGAGTGAGCGCACGTTACTGTTAGGCTATTCTCAATAATGAGTTTTATCTTCCAATTTCCAATACGTGAAACTTTGATATAAAATAGATTTCTCTCATAGTACAAAGTTTCATGATATGGTTTTCTTGCTTATTTTACTATTCATGGGTTCCACTACCACGTGTCCCTGTCATCTCTCCTTCCAGAGAAAAAAAGTTGTAATAAAACAAAATAAAGGCCTCAGTACATGTTTTACATGCTAATTTGTTTCATAAAAATAAAACGTTTTCCTTCTCTCTTCTATCAGTTTCATAATGTGCATGAAATCCATCGAGAGTGCCTTTGTTGCTATGCAGGCGTGCTGAGACCGGACAAATAACAAGCTGCCTTTCACTAATTCAAAAGCATTCTTTCATTAATCTTCTCGAGAACTGAAGCCGACGTGTTGGACTGTCAGGGACAACGTGCCTCGGAGTGGTTCTCGTGAATCTAGAGGAGAATTAACTAATGCGTTGTATTTTGCCCCTGCTAAAAACCTGGGAACTGTATCACCTATCCTCTCTCACACCACCTCACAAGCTAGTTAGCATTTCACTCAGCCGTAGTCGCGAGTCAAGATGGCGACCGCCGCCGCCACTAGCGTGATGGGCTCCGTCATCGGCAAGCTGGCTGCCATGCTCACCGACAAGTACCAGCTCGCCAGAAACGTCAAGCGCGGGATCCGCTTCCTGCGAGATGAGCTAAGCACCATGGAAGCCGTGCTGCTGAGGCTCGAAGACAAGCCCGACGACCAGATCGATCCACTCGTGAAAGACTGGAGGAGCAAGGTACGTGAGCTGTCCTACGACATCGAGGATTGCATCGACCGTTTCATGCTTAACCACAGCCAGGGAGGTTCCAAGGCCAACTTTGTGCGGAAGAAGATAGAAAAGCTGAAGATATTGTTCAAGGATGGAGGAATAGCAGAGGAGATCCGAGAGCTCAAGACCCTTGTGACCGAGCAGAGCGAGCGGGGGAAGCGCTACTACGACACCAACCAGTTTCTCGCTGCCTCGTCACAGCCGGTGCCCTTGGATCCTCGAGCACCTGAACTCTTCCAGGAGGCTAGTGAACTCGTCGGAATTGATGGTCCTCGTGAGGAGATCATCAGGTTACTGAAATGTGATGAGAAGAAGCACAAGGTGGTGTCTATCTATGGGATCGGTGGACAGGGGAAGACCGCTCTCGCCATGGAGGTGTACAACAAAATCACTGAGCCATTTGATTGCAGGGCGTTCGTGTCTGTGTCCCAAACTCCAGATATGAAGAAGCTTCTTAGGGATATATTGTCTCAAATAAGCAAGATCGATTTTGACCAGTCGGAAAGGTTCGACACAGATCAGCAGCTCATACGCACAGTCAGACAATGTTTGAAGGACAAGAGGTAACAAAAATTAATCTTTTTCCTAACTGTTAATCAGCTCATCTAGGATTCTAGCCTTTAGTGGGCTGTTTAATTGAGGAAAAATAATTTTGGGTTCTGGTACTGTAGCACTTTCGTTTATATTTGACAACTTTTATCCAACCAAGGTCTAAGTAGACTCAGGAGATTCGTCTCAACATGTAAAGACAAATTGTGCAATTAGTTATTTTTTACATATATTTAATGTTCCATGCATGTGCCGTAAAATTGATGTGACGAGAAATTTTGGAAATTTTTTTGGGAAGTTTGAGAGCTAGACGAAGCCTAGGCAACTAGCTGGGGGTAATGTCCTGGAATCCTTGTTATTGGGTTATTCACTTGACCACTCCTATTGTTAGCCCATTTATGATTATTTTCTGGTTACTGTAAAACAGCGATTCGGAACTTTTATGGGCCAATTAATTATTCTAGTTCAAACCTTGACTTCAGCTGTCTTAACATATCTGCCATATGTAGTTAGTTACGACTTACGCGATAGCACAACAGGCTCCATACGTTAGAAATTATCGTGGCCTTAGAAATGTAATTTTGCAACCAATGTATGCAGGTACTTCATCTTGATTGATGATATCTGGAGTGTACAGGCATGGGAGCTTGTACGATCTGCCATGCCTCGCAATGACAATGGAAGCAGAATTATTACTACAACACGCATTAAAGCAGTAGCCAACTCATGCTGTACTGGTATTGCTGCACAAATGTATGAAGCCAAGCCACTTAGAGATGAGGACTCTCAGAGATTATTCTTTAAGAGGCTATTTTTCTCTGGTGATGATTGCCATCCAGATTTAAGGAAAGTATCCGATGATATTTTAAAGAAATGTTGCGGCTTACCACTAGCCATAATCAGTATAGCTGGTCTATTAGCAAACAGAAGCAGGACGGTGGAAGTCTGGGCCGATGTATTGAGGTCCATTTCTGCTGCAGTTGACAAAGATTCTCCCATTGATAAGATGAAGAGAATTCTGCTGCTGAGTTACTTTGACCTTCCTCACCATCTAAAGAGTTGTTTGCTATACCTGAGTGTGTTTCCAGAGGATTATTCCATTGATTGCCGTCGGTTGATATTGCTATGGGTTGCTGAAGGGCTGATTCCGGGACAGGACAGGGAAAGTATGGAGCAGCTAGGGAGAAGTTACTTGAATGAGCTGATCAACAGAAGCATGATCCAGCCAACCAAGCTTGGGGTAGACGGCGCAACTGTAAAAATGTGCAGAGTTCATGATGTCATACTTGAGTTTATTGTATCGAAGGCTGTGGAGGACAACTTCGTTACTATATGGAATGGTAATGGTTTTTCTAAAAATTATTATTCTCCTTCGAACAAGATTCGCCGTTTATCCATCCAGAAAGACATTTCTGCCCAGGCGGAAGAGATTGCCAAGACAATAAAAGATGCAGCACATATTCGATCAATTACTATCTTTGGCTCTAATTCAGTGCTGGTCAAAAAGCATGCCTCTGAGTTTTTAAACAGCCAAGTCTTGCGAGTGCTGAATACTGAATATATGCTTGATAATTGCATTCTTGGACGTGTCAAAAGTTTTGGTCAATTGAAGTATTTGAGGGCCCCTATTAAGCTTTCAGAAGATATAGAAAAGCTGCAACATCTAGAGACACTAGATTTGAGAACGTTAGCTCCTGAAATCCCACCAACATGTTTTATCCACCTGCACAAGCTGGTTCGTCTTTTTATCCCTGATTTGATGCCGCTACCCGATGCAATCAAAAATCTGCAGGCGTTGGAAGAGCTATCTTATATCAATTTGGATTTTCAGTCTATAGAGTTTATCCAAGGACTTGGTGATCTGACCAATCTGAGGTCACTTGGAATTTGTTGGTCACGCTCTCCTAACTTACGTGATATGGAGGGTTACAATAAAGCATGTATCTCAACCCTCTCCAAACTGTTCAGGTCCCTGCGAGAACTACGGTGGGTGGATGCTACTGCCATATGTTCATTCATGACTTCGTGTGCCCCTACTCCACCACCACTTCAAAAGCTTGTTGGTTTTGATGCAGATAACTTAAATAGGGTGGGCCCTCAAATTAGCTCACTAGTCAACCTGACCCGCCTCGACATTAATGTTCGTGGAGAAGCAGGCAAGGAAGGAATAAATATCCTAGCAAGTTTACCCATGCTGCTCTCTCTTACTGTTAGCTTATCCGTTGACCAAAATGGAGATTCAGGCAACCTCTACGCACGGCATGCAGTCAGCGGACAAGGATTCCAGCGTTTGGTCAAGTTTAATTTGATCTGTTGGCGTGAGGCGGCATTGGAGTTTGAGCTGGGAGCCATGCCAAAGCTCCAAAGGCTCAAGCTGCTACTGGTGGCACGGCACCGGTTCAAGTTCGGGGAAGGTGGCCTCGTCCTTGGTCTGCAGAATCTGGGAGTAGGCCTCAAACATGTGGCTGTCGGAATTTTCTGTGACGCTGCTGTTGTAGACGAGGTGGAGGCTCTTGAGGATGATGTCAGGGGAGCAGCAGCCGTCCATCCCAACAGTCCCGTAGTCCAGGTCGAAAGATCATATCAATTTCGAATGGCTCATGGGTGCAGCAGGCGTCCATCCAGCCATGGCATAGTAGAAGCCTAATGAAGACCTTTGTTAGTACGTGACGTGGAGAATAAGAACGACTACCAATTATCATCTGTTTGACGTTTTCAGGTACGTACGGAGTACGTATGTAGGAATTGAACAAGGCAAATTCCATTTGTTGTCCCCTTGGGTTGTGGTCATCCATGAGCACCTCGGACGGCAGGCAGCACCGCTGGTTCATAACTATCTCAGTCCGTCACGGATCTTCAACTGGTTGTTCCAATTGCTATGTGGCTTTTAGATCTGAAATTGCCTATCTAGATAAGTTTGCTTGCGGTAGTTTTGTCTGGGTAGTAGTCACTTCATTTCATTTTAGAAATTCTAGTCTTCTTTTTTATGGATTGAGTTCATCCTTCATTATTATATTTGTTTCCAAAATAAGATCGACAGGTCTTTGTAATGTAACTTTCAACTTTTTCGGGTCATGTGGAACGTCATTTTGAGCTTGAGCCAAATACATCAGTGACTCTTTAGTCAATTAGTGAGATGTGTTACGGTGTTTGAGGACAAACTGTGGCTTCTCCCCTTTGATCATTAATGAACCATTTATCCTAACTAGAAATGCTTTGATGTTAAGAAGGGTAGTTTCATTAGTTCATTCATCTAACATCTTTGATGCCACCGACAAGAAAAAATGGATGGAGAGATGAGGGCCTCCGCTGCTGCAATCCTTCACCACCGCGCGCCAACGATTAATTCCCACCACGTCTTTGATCCGGCGTGCGGAGGGATCTTAATTTGCCCAGCTGATTAATGCCGCAGCGATCGGCGATCTCTCGTGTCTCTTGTGCGCTTGGCACTATTGCTACTTGCCCGTATCTCCTGGAGCCACCGATCACTGCTCCTGCTAGCTTACCCAGGCCCGCTGCACACAGAACGCCGGATAGCCCTTTGCGGATTTGCCTGGTACATCCATTGGGAAGACACAAAAAAAAAAAAAGTTTGAGACTTCATTCGTAATACAATTATAGAGCCTTGTGTTCTTTTCTTTACATTACCTGCTATTTGAAATTTGGTAGGCCTATTAGATTTATGCAAGCAACAGCACGATGGAGCATGCAAGGGTATGGGCCGGTGGGTGCCACCGTGGTGAGTGAGATGACCAGATTGGGGCGGCGCTAGGAGAGCCAGGTCGAATCTTGCCTCTGCATTTTAAGAGAACATGAAGAACAATGGTTTTCTCCTGTGGATCGGCTCCATGAATAGATTGGCCGACCTTAGGTCCAAAACCACCCTAGTATAAAAATGCTATTACACCCTTTCGCATAATTTCTAAATTAGTTTCTGACCCACACAAATTTGTGTACCGATCACACTACTACAAAAATGATTTTAGGCAATGGTGCCCAAACATTAATCCAGACGGGTACTAGTTTAACCGTCTACAAAAATATTTACCAAGGCGGTTGCAAAAAACCCGCCACCAAAAATATATTTATGGAGGCGGTTCTTGTTAAGAAAACGCCTCCACAAATAGATTATTTTCGGAGGCGGTTTTCTTAAGACAACCGCTTCCAAAAATCAATTTACTGAGGTGGTCGTCTTAATACAACCACCATTGAAAATAATCTAAATATTCTATTTTCGGAGGCGGTTTTCTCAAGACAACCGCCTCCAGAAATCAATTTACGTAGGCGGTCGCCTTAAGAAAACCGCCTCAAAAAATACGGGCCCAGACCTGAGCCCAACCCAAGCCCATATATTGGACAGTCTATCGGGTTCATATAAAAGCAAACCCTTAGAGTTTCATTCTCCCTCCTTCCCCATCCAAAATCTCTCCCTATTCTCTCTCTCCCGCTCCCTCCTCCCTCTCCTCAGAGCAGTGCGCCGCGTGCATCTCCCTCCTGCTGATAGGTCCAAATAGACTAGAGGGGGGTGAATAGCCTAATTAAAACTTTCTACAACAACAACACTTGATCACAATATTAGTCACAAAGGTGGCGAAGCGAATTCTTGCACTAGCCTAAAAGGGGGTGCCAAGCCTTCCTAACCGTTCTAGCTAGAATCACTAGGAGAACACAAACTAGCCTAAGTTGAGCTACTTACTCCTAAGTGGACAGGTATACTACTCTAGCAACTCTACACAAATAAATACACAAAGTAAAGAATGGATTGTAGAGATGATTATACCGCCTTGTAGAGGAGGAAGCCAATCACCGAGAGAGAGAATACCAACTCACATGAAGGTGGTGGTCACAATAAAGCCAATGATCAACACAAAGATGAACACCAATTTAACCCGGGGTTCACGTGCTTGCCGGCACGCTACGTCCCCGTTGTATCGACCACGACTCGGTGATTCGGTGGCTAATCGACGACAATCGTCAAGCTCACCAAGAGCGCCACAAGAATCTACCACGAGAAGGGTAACTCAACGACACGAGCAATTTACTAGAGCTACCTTATGGCTTCTCCACCGGGGAAGGTGCAATACCCCTCACAAGATCACCGGGAGTCGCCGGAGACAATCTCCAACTCCGCCAAGCTCCTCCGCTGCTCCAAGCCGTCTAGGTGACAGCAATCACCAAGAGAAATGAGAGAACTCCACAGCAAACACGATCAACAAGTGCCAATGAATGCAAAGATCAAGCAAAGCACTTTGATCAACTCTCTAGCTCACAATGGATGAGAATTATGCAATCTATGTGAGTGAGAGTGTTGTGAGGGTGCTCAAGAGGTGTATCAACAAGTTAGAAAGCCAAGAGGTTGAGTATGAACCGGCTAAGTGGCTTAAATAGACAGACACATACAAACATAGCCGTTACTCACTTTCTGCGCACCGTCGGACGCTAAGCGTCGGACGGTCCGCGCGGGGCGTCGGACTAATGATCCCGGTCGGACGCTTTCTTCCTCGGCAAATCGGCGCGTGCCACGTCAGCTCGACCGTTTGAAATCGACCGTTGGCGCCACGAACTGCAGACCGTCGGACTGAGCGAAATAGTCCGACGCTCGTCGGCTGAGGCCGTCAGACCAAAGCGCTGAGGAGTCCGACGTTTCCAGAGAGGTCCACGAGCGCCAAAATTCGTTGGACATCCGTCCGACGCTCGGCCTCGGACCAACGACGATTGTCTGACGCCCTCTGTGGATGCCACGTGTCGAACTACCGAACGATCGACCGTTGGACGCTGGAGACATATAGTCCGACGCTCGGAAAACTCCAGTCCGACGCTCCTGTTCACTAAAGCGCGAAGACACCGTCGGACGAAGCAATTAGTCCGACGCAGTGCCCCCGATCGGTCCGACGCCCTCAAAACACAGAGCTGCAGGGCTACCGTCGGACGCTGGGAATTGGTCCGACGCCTGTCGACCAAAGCGTCCGACGCTCGTTTTCAGCGCGTTTCGAGCTCGTGTCAAGTCCTTTGCTTATATTGGCTTACACATGTTATATGTAAAACATTTCTCGCAAAGTGTTAGCCATTTTCAAAAGGTTTTGCAAAGGGTTTAGAGTTAGCCACTAGATCTAAATGCAATGCATGATCCAAACATCTAATGGCTCTTGATAACCGTGTTAACCATGGAATTACTCCCCTCTTTATAGTACGGCTATCTATCCTAAATGTGGACACACTCTCTATAGTATCTCGTCCACCAAAATGGAAAGAGCCCTATTGATATACCTTTGCCTTGAGCTCAATCCAAATCACTAAGTGTTGGAGTTCTTGATCTTCACTTTGATGGGCTTACTCCAAGTTTTTGGATGCCTTCATCGCCTCCACACTTGATCCTCTAACCATCTTGTAATCAAACACTTAGGCATAATGGTTAGATACTTTTGTTTCATCAATTAGCCAAAACCAAACATAGAGCTTTCACCTGCTCCCTCCTCCCTCTTTCTTGCCCTCTCCACAGGGCGCGGGGGGTGGCGCACGGGGCGGCTGGCGGGGCGCCTCGCATGGGGTCGCGGTGGCAGGCCACGGCGGCGCTCCGACAGGTGGGGCGCACGCGGGCCGTGGTCGCTCGCGCGGCTGCGCATGGGGCACACGCGGGCCACAGCGGCACGCAGGCGGGGCTAGGCAGCGGGGCGCAGGCGGGCCACGGCGGCGCACGGGTTTGTGGAAGTGGGCTCGGCGTCGGGCCCAAAAATGGGCTCGACGTCGGGCTTGATATTTTTTTATTTTTTTAAATTGATTTTTGCAGGCAGGCGTCCTAACATGCCCGCCTGTGTTAATATATTTTCGCTGGCGGACAGAGCAATCGCCTCCATTAATCATCGATTAATGGAGGCCTTTACTTGGAGGTGGTTGCAATGCCCGCCTCCATTAATCGTTTTTGACCGCCACAAAAAAGCATTCTGTAGTAATGCCAGAAGATCCTCGGCCCCGGGTCTGGCTGCTCCTCTCCCTCCCTGGTGGCAGCCCCTCCTCCTCTGGCTGCTCTCGCGACTGCTTCTCGTGCACAGGCGGAAAGAGGAGGGAAGAGGCTCATATCTGAGGTCCGCTCAACCGTTTCCAAAAGCCATGGCTAACTAAATTGTCTTCTACCACTACTACAGATTCGAACATCACTGTCAGATTTTTACAAACCGACAGTGATAATACTTTTCGACACATCACTGCCGGTTCTATCTAGGGATGAAAACAGTACAGATATTTTCTGATCGTATTTGAGACCGAATTCGTTTAGAGGAGTTTTTATCCGTTCGTATCCGAGTCCGAATATTCAACACCCGATACCGTATCCGTATTCAAATGCTCAAATTGCACATTTATGATGTCAATATCCAATCGTACCATATCCAACATGGCTGATACTATCCGTATTCGAATCCGAATCCGAGCAGAAATATGAGATATCCGTTCCTATCCGATCTGTTTTCATTCCTAGTTCTAACCACGAACCGCAGTGATAAGATGAGATCTTCACTCCCGGTTCACATCACTGCCGGTTCTAGCCACGAACCGCCACTGAAAATAGGCATCACTGCCGGTTGAAGCCACGTATCACTGCCGGTTCGTGGCTGAAATCGACATTGATAGGCTACACGAAAAAATTCATAACTTTCTCATATGGTGTCCGATGAAGACGAACTTTATATCAAAGTTATAGTACTTTTTGAGATCTACAGTTGACAACTTTTTCATTTAAAACTTTCTATCCAACAAAAATTATGTTTATTTTAAAAAATTTAAAAATTCAAAGATTTCAAATGACCTCGGATGGAGAAACTACCAAAATAAAAGTTATAGATCTCGAAAAGTTATGAAACTTTATAGTTGACAACTTTTTCATTTGAAATCATCTTGCCAGCGAAAAATACATTTGAATTTATCAAATTTAAAATTCAAATTTTGTAAACGACCTCGGATGGAGAAACTTAATACATACAAGTTGCAGATCTTGAAAAGTTATGCAACTTTATAGTTGACAACTTTTTTATTTGAATTCGTTTAGGGTCCCAAATACTTAATTCAAAAATCAGATGAACACAGAATGAGGTGGACGAATATCTCTATTGGACACAAGTGTCCTACAGGTCTTGTGGTTAGGGGAGGAACGCGCGGAGCAGGAAGTCGTGGGTTCGAGCGCCGGTGGCCACAAAGCGCGCGAAAAATCGCGTGACTTGTGACTTGGACTTGCGACAGTGTGGCTAGTTAGTAGGGCCTCTCCTGATGTTTAAAAAGATATTTTTGCTATTTTTTGGGCCATTGAACCGGCAGTGATGAGAAGGATACATCACCGTCGAGTTGGCTCTGCCGGTTCAAAAATCAGCAGTAAAGGAGGTTCCAACCGACAGTGATGTTGGAATATGGCGTAGTGTGCTTTCTTCACGGTCGACAACATTCTACGGCTGCTTTTTTAAAAGTCATAGCTTACAACAGCTTTTTTTTTTCCAAAAGCCACAGCCCGACCAAACAATACCTTAACTTCTTTGCCATAGGTAGGTTTCAGCTTTAGCCATTAGATTTTAACAAACGGATGGCTAATATTATTTTCAAGCACAAAAAAATTCTCTTGGTTTGTTACACTTTATTATTATAGGGTTCCTTGAATAAAAAAACTTATAAAATATGCCAACTTTTTTTTATCGTAGACATAGCGTCCTATGCAGATATTACAAACTAGCTTCCATTTGATTATCCATTCTTCACTGTTGAATATATGGCAAACATATAAAAAGGACATGTGAAAGTTGTCCTTAAACCTTTATCACTTCAAGAATCCTCCTACATGCACACACGCACAAAAAAAAGGCCATACAACAACGTGTAAACTATCATCTAGCGAACAGACACTACGTGCCTTTATTGCAGTTGGAGGTGAAGAAAGTGTATACACTGGCCAAAAGTGACAGAGTGCGGCCACAAGTCATAAGGAACGACCCCGCAAAAAAATCAAAAGGAACGAACAGTCCAGTTATTGAATTGTTTTTTTTTAAAAAAACTGAAAAGCTAGTTTATATCAAATAAACTAAAAGCTTGACAGCACGCTAACAATCTAAAATTTAATCTAAAAAACTAGTAGGAAAAAGTTAACTACTAGAAATTCAAATTTAGGAAGTCAATTTTTGAGACAAAATGCTAGAAACTACAGCTTTACAAAGGATGAGACGACACATGCATACCCACAGTGCCCAGGGGTCATCCATCTTTGTGGTGGAAACTGGAATCCGGAGCAAGAGCCCATTAGTGCAGGTTGTCTCAACCGAAAAAAAAAATAATTGGCACAAGCCTTCCGCCACTTTGACTCAAACCCAAGATTTCATGCATTGCCTCGCGTATAGCTTTCTGCCCAAGCTATACAGCACAAGTAACTTTAAATGAGATGCTTTTCTTTTAAACTAACCCACGGATGACGCTTAATCTGACTGATAACACCAATCCACCTTAGTCCCGGTTGGGGTTGGTGTTACAAAGCGAGAGTAATGCCTCAAGACTCTTTAGTTCGGGCTGGTAACACCAACCGACCGAGACTAATGTAGCTCTTCAATCTAGCTTGGTGTTACCAACCGAAACTAAAGGTTCTTTGATGGCCATACTCCCGGGTCGAACTCTAGCTGGGATTAATGTACTGAACCAAAGGTTTCGAGTATCGAAACAGCTCAAGAGATCAGGTCCACTCTTGAGAGGTATCAAAAGGTCCATCCCATGTTAAGACCGAAATTTTTAAGACTTGCTGTCGAGAGTACGAGAACTTCTTGTAGCTGGCTAGAGAGTCTATTGATTCAATGTAAGTCAGTTTGAGTCGACTGTGAACAAGATGCATTCAAACAAGCCGCAGTTGCCTTATGACGATCATGAGATGGCCTTGAAACTCCTCCATGCCCTAGGTCAGAAGGCATCGGAAGTAAAGGTTGTTGCAATCACTGAGTCCTCCAACTACGAGACCCTCACAGTTGAAGAGCTATTCAACAAGCTCATTCCAACGAGATTGACCTCAAATATAGAGCCAAACTTGAGAACCCATTTGCACCAATCATGGCTTTTGTGTCTGGTCCGATGGGTCTTTGACTAACCAATCACCTTCTTGTTTCACTTTGTCTTATTTGATGTCCATCACAGAGGAGCAGTTTGGGGGCACTTGGCGAAAGAGCTCATCTTATTTGTCCACAAGCTCAAGTGGTTCTATGGCAATCGCAAGAACCGATGGGCCCAGAGAACAGAAGGAGAGCTACATCAGGTACGAGGACCCTAGCCACTTCATCGCCAACTTCCCCAAGGCCAAGAACACGGACGACTATGAGAACTGCAAGGACAAGCACGAGTACACCATTGGCAAGCACAAGCTCAGGGAGAGAAGGCTGAGTAAGGACGAGCTAAAGAAGAAGTACCTTAAAAACACAGAGGCTTAGGAGCACAGCTTCCTCGCCTCCGTCAGCGACCTTGAGCTTGACTCATCCGACAACAACGACTCTTCTTCGAGCAATGACGAGTCCAAATGCTAGACCAAAGACAAGTTGAACGGACTTTGCTTCCTCACCTACATTGCCAAGAAGGGATTCTACATCATGGCACTTGGTGATGAGACGACGGGTGGCAGTGATAGTGACACCACTCCGACTGTGAAGTACCGCTTTCTACCAACGAGCTTGCTATTGAGTTGGATGCCATGAACAATGCTCTGTGTAGTCAGAATTAGCTACTTAGGCATGCGGTGAAAGAGATATAGACTACGCTAGATTCAACCCTTGAGGATCTTGAGTTTTATTGGGCTTTGGTTGTGTTGGATGAGATAGAGTGCTATAGCTGTGGAGTGCACATGTCAAACTTTGGTGCCCTCCAAACCAAGTATGATGTGCTTGATGAGGTGAAGTCTAGGCCTAGTCTTTTGGGTGCCTACAAGTCATGTCCTACTCTGTAGTCTGAGCTACCTGAGAAGAACAGTAGGTGCCTGAAGCAGCAATAAATTTTCTCACGTGACCTAGGTAGGCCGGATCTATCTATGCGGTACATCAAATCTTCCATCTCCATGCCAGCGAACCTTTCACACGCAGCGAAAAAGACATAAGCATAGCATTATTACAAAACATTGTAGCAGATCAAGAACTAGATTTGTTTCTCTCTCCTCCAAGAAAAAATTGACCTGGATATAGATCTTGAGCCACAAATGAAGAAAAATAGAGGAGAACAAGGATTGGGGAGTGCATAAAAACTTCCTGCGGTACCCTCCTTCGAGAAATCTAAGAGCAAAACTTCTCCCCCTAAAAAGTGATAAATTTTCATGATTTTGGAGCTCAAAACCCGTCAAAAATGGAGAAGCCATGAGGAAGAACAGGAGATGCTGGGTGCTATATTTATAGCTTCTCATTAACTGAGGCAAGCAAATAATGGGCACCCATCTCCTTTAATCAACTATTAACCGAGATGGGTGCGTTAAGCCGTCCGCCACCGTTAAGTGACTATTAACCGAGACAGTTACGTTAAGCCATCTCCTTGGTTAATGGATTAATGGAGGCGATTGCATTAAGGAAACCGCCTCCATTAATTTACTATTAACTAGGGCGGTTGTTTTAAGCCGCCCATCTTAGTTAAGTTTCAGCTGAGGTGGGCGCTTGACCCGATGGCCTTGCCACCGCTTAACGGAGGTGGCCGTGAAGCCCGCTCGCCTCAAATATTGAATGCCAACACTTGCAGAAGATTTACTGTAGTAGTGTGCATCTATATATCTTTCCTCTTTCAGGAAATAAACTACTTCTAAATGTATATAGCTTCCTTACAATCTTTGAATGCAACCATCTATAATTAAAATTGCAGATTACATCACAACTAACATTAATTAAAATCTATAACTAACACAAATAAAAAACAAGAAGACATAATAAAGTTGCATTATGTATGTAAACAGGTTGTCTTTGTCACACACAAACATAAATAGAGAAGCATTATAAACAAAACCACAAAATAATGAACAAAATCATGTTTGTCTCTCCAGCATACATCTTAGATGCCAAAAACTTGAAAAAGAGCACAACAAAGGATGTGAGAGCGCATACCACCCTCCTATGGTCTCCTCCTTGATGAATCCAAGAGAAAAAAACCCCCCTTTCCCTAATAAATGGTATTTTTTTTGGAGTTCAGGAGCTCAACCCCGTCCAAATTAATGTGATGGTTCATGGGAAAAAAACAATGGAAACAGACATGTCAACGTGGCCACCTCCGTTAATGGTCTATTAATGTAAGTGGCTATCTAACAACATTGGCCTTAGTTAATAGATTAACATAGGCGAGCGTCTTGCAACATCCACTTCTATAAATATTAATTGAGGTAGTCTATTAAGCCGTCCGTCTTTATTAAACGTTATCGAAAGCGGTCGCTTATCCTGGGTAGGCAAGCATTAATGGAGGCGGCACCCTAGCGTGTCCGTCTGTTAATTGTTAGGCACTCTCTTGTAAATTTTTTTATGCAGCGGTGATTGTTTTGACAAAAGCAGTAACACAATTGAGACCTGTCTGTTAGGTTATTCGTTTAGCTAAAAATATCCGCTAATTTTGGTTTGCTGATTTATTGTGAGAAAAATAATGTTTCGTAGTTGAAAAAACATTGATTTTAACTGATATGCTTAAGTGAACATGCTAACATTCCTGGTTCTGTTCACGCTCTGAGCCAGTAAAAGGACAAACAATCGCGAAGTCCAGTAACCACGAGCAAGGCCACCGTGTGTGTGTTTCTGGTGCAATTATGGCTCTATTCGGCTGGCTGGATTCTACAGCTGACTGGCTGATTGTTGTGAGAGAAAAATACTGCTAAATGGCTGACTGATGTCTGTTACGCTTGCAAATCGAGATGGCCGACAAAGGAAAATTACTGTATCGTAAAAAGACGAGAATGAAACAGGGAAAGTGGACATCGTGTCTTTAGGAATAAATAAGGAAAATAAAATAAACAAAGTAGAAGACTTTCGTGGAAAAGCAATCCCCGCCTGGCCCGCCACCATGAGCTAGGAACTGATGCAAAATTCCTCCCTCACGGTACTGTTTAGGTTCCTGTGCAAGGTTTTTATTACTGCAGCACATGTGCTAACTTTAATAATAAGTGTCTAATTATAATTTAATTAGACTTAAAAGATTAGTCTCATGATTTACGTAGTACAAGATATATAATTAGTTTTTTTATCTATATTTAATGCTTCATATATGTGTCCAAACATCGATGTAACAGATGTAAAGTTTTTTTTTTTTTGTCAAAACAACAAATTTCACAGGGCAGGTGTAGTGTGCGTACAGTAACTTTCGCCTGGGCGGTTTGCAGAGGCTACCCTCTCCACCGATGACAAGCACTGATCTTTTGTGACGTTTTCCCAGCTGTGCTCCCTGCTGCTGGGTCTCCGCGGTCGACAATATTGGCTCTGTTCGCTTCAGCTGAAAAGCTGAGCTGATTTGGACTGAAACTGATTTGTTGTGAGGTGAAATACTGTTTCGGAGCTGAAAAATATATGCTGTTTAGTTGAAGCGAACAGAGCCAATATTTGGACGACAACGCGGGGACACCTTGACTAGTTCATCTGTCTGAGGGGACAACCCGCATCGCATGCATTTCACCACCACACAAGGTAGCTAGCATTTCTGCCTCTGCGATCGAGTCTCGATGGCCGAAGTGATGGGGAGTGCCGCCACGGGCATGATGAACTCCGTCATCGGCAAGCTGGCCACCATGCTCACCGACAAGTACCAGCTCACCAAGAAAGTCAAGAGCGGGATCTGCTTCCTGCGAGACGAGCTGAGCACCATGGATGCCGTTCTGTGGATGCTATCGGAGAAGGATGACGACCAGATCGATCCACGTGCCAAGGACTGGAGGAGCAAGGTACGCGAGCTGTCCTACGACATCGAGGACTGCATCGACCGTTTCATGCTCAACCACAGCCATGGAGGAGGTTCCAAGGCCAGCTTTGTGCACAAGAACCTGCAAAAAATGAAGACACTGTTCAGAGACGAAGAAATAGCAGAGGAGATCCGAGAGCTCAAGAGGCTCGTCAACGCGCAGAGCGAGCGGGGGAAACGCTACTGCGGCATCAATCAGTGTCTCGCTGCCTCGCCACAACAGCCGGTGCTCTTGGATCCTCGAGGGATCTCATGGGAATTGATGCTCCTCGCGAGGAGATCATCCAGTTATTGAAGTGTGAAGACAAGGAGCAAGACAAGGTGGTGTCCATCTATGGGATCGGTGGACAGGGGAAGACCACGCTCGCCATGGAGGTGTACCACAAAATCACTCAAGCTGCTTTTGATAGCCGGGCTTTTGTGTCTGTGTCACAGACTCCAGATATGAAGAAACTTCTTAGAGATATATTTTCTCAAATAAGCAAGAGCCATTTTGACCAGTCACAGAGGTTAGAGACAGTTGAGCAGCTCATCCGCACAGTGAAAGAATGCTTAAAGGACAAGAGGTAATCAATATTATTTCTTTTTCTAATAGCTAACCAGTTCATCTAGCTAGAATAAAGTCGTGCAATAAAATCCTTTCTTTATGTAAAAAACAAGAATAATGTTGTGCAATATTTGTTCAACACATGAGCTCACCTAATTATTAGGCCATCTATGAAATTTTCTGGGAATTTTAAGAAATGACTCATTTTTTTTCCTGGCCTAATAAACTTGGCAGCATAAAACTATCCCAGATACTTCAATGGCTCAGCATATATATCAAATGTCATCATTAAAGATGTTACAACAATGAACAAACTCAAGTCAACTGTGCATCATTTTGGTAAATAAATTACTTTGCACCATCTAATCCATATTCAGTAAAATTACTTCTTGAAAAATTTGACCAGGATTCTAAATATCCATAAGACTCATTTTGGAACTCAGTTTTTGAACTGAATGATTCATGTATTGTGAGTGGATCTCTAGGTGTTCTAATGCGGCACTAACTATTTTGGAAGTTGCTATACGTTTTAAATATTAGGAGTTTACAATCTGTATTCCTCATGTATAGTACAGACATACAGTAATACTTACTGATAGAAAAGAATGCCACGACGATTCATCTTCTTGCTACATTTCTCCGATTTCTTTAATTTCACCAGAATATGCTTAAATTCATGGTGGCCTTACATAATATCACGATTCCGTAACTAATGCATGCAGGTACTTCATATTGATTGATGATATCTGGAGTGTATCAGCATGGGAGCTTGTAAGATCTGCCTTACCTGTCAATGACAATAGAAGCAGAATTATTACCACTACACGCATTAAAGCAATAGCCAACACATGTTGCACTGGTATTGCTGCACAAATGTATGAAGCAATGCCACTTAGTGATGAGGACTCTCAAAGACTATTCTTTAAAAGGCTATTTTTCTGCAGTGAAGATTGCCCCCAAGATTTGAGGAAAGTATGCAGCGACATAATGTTGTGGCTTACCATTAGCCATAATCAGCATAGCTGGTTTATTAGCAAACAGAAGAAGCAAAACAGTGGAAGTCTGGGGCAATGTATCGAGGTCCATTTCTGCTGCAGCTGACAAAGATTCTCCCATTGATAAGATGAAAAGAATTTTGTTTCTTAGTTACTTTGACCTTCCTCACCATCTAAAGAGCCGTTTGCTATATCTGAGTGTGTTTCCAGAGGATTATTCCATTGATTGCCGACAGTTGATATTGCTATGGGTTGCCGAAGGACTGATTCCTGGACAGGATAGTAGAGAGAATATGGAGCACCTTGGGAGAAGTTACTTGAATGAGCTGATCAATAGAAGCTTGGTCCAGCCAACCAAGGTTGGTGGAGATGGCACAACCGTGAAACAATGCAAAGTTCATGATGTCATACTTGAGTTCATTGTGTCAAAGGCTGTGGAGGACAACTTTGTTACTATATGGAATGCTAATGGTTTTTCTAAAAATTATTATTCTTCAAACATGATTCGTCGTTTATCCATCCAGAAAGACATTTCAGCCCAGGCAGAAGAGATTGCCAAGACAATAAAAAATGCAGCACATATTCGATCAATTAGTATCTTTGGCTCTAATTCAGTGCTGGCTGATAAGCACGCCACAGAGTTCTTAAAAAGCCAAGTCTTGCAAGTGCTGAATATAGATGATATGGTTGGTCAATGTCCTCTTGGACATGTCAAAAGTTTAGGTCAATTGAAGTACCTGAGGATACACAATTATAGTTTGGTCGGCAAGCTTCCACAAGATATAGAAAAGTTGCAACATCTGGAGACACTAGATGTGAGATGGCAATGTCTTGAAAACCTACCAGCAAGTATTATCCAGTTGCAGAAGCTAGTGCGTCTTCTTCTCCCTCCATCGGTGTGCCTACCTGATCGAATCGGAAATCTACAGGCATTGGAAGAGCTATCAAGGATCAATTTGGGTAATCAATCTGTAAAGTGTATCCAAGGACTTAGTGATCTGACCAATCTGAGAGTACTTGAAAATGAATGGCCGTACTATACTGAATTTCATGATATGGAGGACCACAAGAAAGCATGTATCTCAACACTCTCTAAGTTGTTCATGCACCTGCAAGAACTGCGTGTGTGGGAGAGTAGCTTCATAGTACCTGCAACGAACACAGCCAGTGATCCTGCCACACACCCATTCATGGCTTTGTGTGTCTCTACTCCACCACCACTTCGAAAGCTTGTTCTTAATACACATAACTTAAATTGCATGGGCCCTCAAATCTGCTCACTAGTCAACCTGACCCGCCTCCGCATTTTTGTCCGTGGTGAAAGAGGCAAGGAAGGAATAAATATAGTAGCAAGTTTACCCATGCTGCTCTCCCTTACTATTGGCTTATTCAATGACAAAGATGGAGATTCTTACCGAAGGAACGCAATCAACCCACAAGGATTTCAGCGTTTGCTCAAGTTTCATTTCCGCTGTTATGAGCGTGACGCGGCATTGGAGTTTGAGCTGGGAGCCATGCCAAAGCTCGAAAGGCTCAAACTGCGCCTGATGGCACGGTGCCAGTCAAGTGGGAAGGTGGCCTGGTCCTTGGTCTGCAGGAATTTGGCAAGCCTCAAACATGTCAACATCGATGTAACTGCTCTGCTGCTGTTGCTGATGAGGTGGAGGCTTTGGAGAATGACATCAGGGACGCAGCAGGCGTCCTCCCAATAGTCCCATGCTCCAGGTAAGAAGACTTGATCAAGATATATACTACTCTATAATAGGTCCCATGGCTCAGGGGTGCAGCGGCGTCCATCTGACCATTCCCATCTCATTACTAGAAGCCCGATGACCAAGTGAATGCTA